>LPNX010175977.1:1200339-1321587 GCA_001517045.1 Pseudotsuga menziesii | reverse complement strand
AGCTGCCTCATCTGGTATGAAAAAGGACCAGCTCTGAGATGATACATCCAGTATGAAAAAGGACTGGCTCTGTAGAACTTCCTGTGATGAGAAGAATCATAAGATAGCACCAGGGATGATCTAGATCAAGTGATGATCGAGATCCAGTAATGATGATCCAGTAGTGATGATCCAGATCGAGTGATGATCCAGATCCAGTCTAGTGATGATCCAGATCCAGTGATGATGATCCATGATGATCTAGATCGAGAGATGGTCCAGATCCAGTGAAGATGACTTGAAGATGAAGATGAATTGAAGACGAAGATGACTTGAAGATGAGATGATCCAGCTGATATAGAGAAGAAGACCAGTGCTGAAAATTGTGTCGAAAGAATACCTTCCTAGTTAAGAGGGAGTGTTGATGTATATGTATCTTCAGAATGTATTCATCTATGTATCTTATGTATTGTAACCCGATGTTTATTCCTGGATGTTTCTATTATGTATTTGAGTCATGTTGTCTTACCCCGATGTTCCGATCGGGAGGATCAATAATGTAAACAAGTCATGTCAAGTCATTGTTAAAGTCCCCACAATTTCGGGGCACTAGAGTTATTATACACTCATTAAGGTGTAGGCTCTAGTAAGTAATTGTTAAGTTGGGCTGACATGATTGAGTGCACTTCAAGTGAATGGAAGAATATAAATAGAGAGTGAGACTCTCTATTATCACACACATCATTCACTCACTCAAGTGTGGCGCACTAGTGAAGAAGGAAATACTGGGACTAGACAGAAGAAGAAGACTACTGCTATTTTGGGAGATCTCTTACTGTTTTGGTGCTGATTCTATCTCTAAGGAAGTTGCGGGGTTTTCTCCTTTATGGTTTCCCCGAGGAAAACTCTTTGTGTCTCTTGTCTCTTGTGATGTGCTTATGTTTTATTACTGTGCTTGTTATTCTCTCAGTGAGAAGATCCTAAGATCATAATGCTAGCTTATTTTATGAAAAACTAACATATCATATTCCTCATTATTTGAGGAATATTTACTTGATTTCTTCTTAGCTACAATATATTCATCTTTGATTGCATTTAGAGAAACACTTTGCTTTCTGCAATGCATTGGAGTGCATAGTACTGCCAACTCAATTAAATTCAGCATACCTTTGTAGTACCCTTTAGGTACCACACCATTTTCCCTGTATATTTTACTTAGATAAGTAAAATGTCTTATGGATTTCATCATTATTCTAATCTCAAGAATCATGTCAAGATGCTCGAGCTTTGAGATCTACCATAGTCACTCCCTCTTAGGTGGAGAACCATCCTCCCTCTACATCTGTATTAGGACATTGGGGTGATAGGTAGTCTCTTCTGCTATTAGTCTTCTTTGTATCCATCTATGTCACTAGATATCAGGATCCTTCATCTAGAACTTTGTTGCAAGTTTTCTCCCATCCTTTATAGGATTCTATCTTTGACCTTGTAGTAAATTTTGGGATCTCCATCACTCTAGTTGATCCTCAATTTTCTCATGTGACTCTATGCGCTATCCCATGGGTGCCTACTAATTTTTTACAAATCCTTCTATACATAGGTGGTTCTCTGTAGAGAGTCTCAAACTATATAGTTTGCTTGATCTGTTCTTTTACTTTGATTACACCAATTGTCTAGTGTAACATCCATTACTGAAGAGGTGTGTCTAGCACCTAGAGCAATGTCTTTCCAAAAATGAATCTCTCTTTTGATAGAACCCATGAACCTTGCTTCGTATCTTTTGATAGTTCGATCGGTGGTATACTTAGTTTTGTATATTTCCTTGGAAGACTTTACAAAACTTCCCTTCATGTTTCGAACTCATATCCACACATCATTATGTATGATCGACTGGTACTTCTTAGATCATATCATCCCGCCATTCTTCCATCTTGGGACATTCTTTCACAAGGTGTCCTTTCTCATCACAACTGAACTATTGAGTTGTGAGATGTCCTTCTATTCTTGGCGGGAATGTTCTTCCTTCTCCTTCTTAGCATGGGTTGTTGGGGATTGATTGTCATCTCTTCTTCATCCAATCGTGCATTTGGTCATATGTGATCTTCCTACCAGGACAACTCTCTCGACTGTATTTGGAAGACCATTCAAAGTTGTAATTTATGCTTTTGCTTCTTTGTCATTGTCTTTAACGACTTTTAATTCCTCCTTGAGATGAGGTCTTATTGTGAAGTAATCATTGAATATTTTCTTCACATTCTTTGAGTTGATTTTCCAAGGTTATCTTCGTTCATACTATTCATATCCTTGGGAGTCTTCAAGGATGATACTTGTGAAATCCAATGGAGGCAGAAATTCTTCATCTAGATCTGTAGCTTCTTCTTTGACATAGTTCTTCATGGCATGCTTCTTTAAGTATGGTAAGCACTCTATCATTCCATGCTTAGAATTTCTTGACTCTTTCAATCTTATCTTTAAGCTTGGTACTGTTTGTTGTTATGATAAAAATGAGAACCTCAAATGGAAATAGAGAGGAAGAAACTTACCAGTGAGAATGCTTCAACTTGATGTTTGCTTGAAGGATATTTTGAAAGACTACTTCTGGTGGACCTAGGGTTTGATAAAAAAAACCCTACTTTTCAACTTAAGTATCTTTCATATCTGATTGTATAGAAAGATGCGCCTCCTCAAGGAAAGCTGAGCAGTATACTTATTTTCCCAAAACTGTGGACGGAACTGCAAAATATTTGATGCCCTAGTTTCCTTTGGTAGTAGTGTTAGGTCAAAAAATGAAAGTTTGCAGAATGAGAAACTTATTACATAGAGATATGCACCTTCCTATGGATAATTTTATGGTCCTCCTTCTTCAATTGATTGGTGGATGGTAGTGCCTGGAACAGGAAGCCCTAGTTCTTTTTCCAGGTTTCTCGTGCAGAAATGACTGATCTTGTTTCTATGATATATCTGAAATTACTGCTCCTATATGTCTGAAACTTCACATTGAGGTAGCCTCATCTGTCCTATTTCCATCACCATAGATTCGAGTAGAATTGGTTTCACCAATTGGGGCTTATGCTAATTTTCCCAAGGTGACTTATTTCAGTAATTTTCATCATTGCGAACTTGTATGTGATTCCACGTGTCCCTCGTTCATATACAAGGTCTGAAATTTTTACCACAGAAACTGCAGTTCGTGCCCTTTCTAAAACATATTACAAAATCGCATTTGGAAATTCCTAGGCCGAGATATAGAGATTATCCCTAGGTCACATGTTTAAGGTTGAAATCTGGGAGACGCTGGAACCCTGCGTTGGAGGAATCATATCTCCTGAATTATAGTGAATATGAGGCTGAAAATTTTACAAAAGGTACATTAGGAATTGATATTTGTCTTGTAATAGTTTCAGATCTTGAGAACTCTCCAGTCTCAATATATGGCGAATTTCCCAAAATTACTATTTTTGGTCTTTTATGGTTTTCAAGCTTGAAACCCTAATCTTTAATAGTTGTAGTTGTAGCACTGTTTAGGATGCACAAAGACTTATTTCAGGGTAGCTATGATACCATGTTATATTTTTAATGCTTATACAAGATATAAAACATGTAGCATCATAACATCATAACCATAAGCAAAGGATCATTGAAAGAAAGAAAAATGCAGCAACACAAGAGAACACAAAGATTTTCCTCAGGGAAACCACAAGGGAAAAAACCCCGCAAGACTTCCTCAGTATAGAATTCGACCAAGACAGTGTAAAAATTAATACAACAGCTTCCTCCTTCTTTCTTGTGTGCTACCACTTCTCTCTCTTGCTAAGAACAACTTGAGTGAGTGAGTACAAATGAAGAGGAGCGCCCTTCTATTTATATTCTTCTGTTGACTTGACTTCTAACTTGGTGGGGCCGACTTCACTAGCTGTCCGAGCCTACATGTCCAACTGGACATTACAAATAGCATTTATTATAATTACACTTGGGTACTATTTCCCTGACTTACAACAGAGGGTTTACCTCATGACTTTTACATGACCAATTACTTCAAGGACATCTATGAATGGAGGAAGAACATCTCCAAAGGAGAACACAACAAAAGTACAATAGAATATCTTCCGAAGTTACAATATTTTAACACCCCTTTCCTTACCTTAAGGCCCTCCCTATAATGCAAAACATGGGATACTTAGAAGAAAAGGGGTTGGAAAAAGAGGGCCAAGGAATTACAAAGACCATCACCTTAGAAAAAATGTCAATACTATTAGAATTGGGGGAAGATCCAAATGCAGCTTTGGTTAGGAAGGTAGCTCTGGTTGAATCATTTACCTTCCTTGTCTCACAAGTCACATTACCCAACAATTGGGATCAAGGTGGAATTTTTGGCTCTAGGCATGGCTATAGAGGTTTTAAGAAGATATGGGAAGGGAAGGTTAAGTTGTACACCACACATGCTGGAGAATGAGTACACACACCTCTCAACTATTTCCATTATTGTAAGGGATGAAAACACATTAGTTTGGGACTGCTTCAGCTATGATCTATCACTATTATGAAGCTACTAATTCATTATTGCATGTCTATATCAGCATGTCAAAACAACAAGCAGTCATATCCTACTCCAAACAGGCCTAAAACAATTGCATCTCTTTCTAACAGGATGAACAGACCTTAGGACATTTATGGTTCAAAATTAGAGATTCACAATGGTCACAACTTAATCTAAACAGACACAGATGAGTATAAAATTCAACAAGTGTTCATGGTTTAGATTTAGAAGCCCACAAGGTTCACAAGCCATATCTACAATGGTCACAACTTAATCCGAACATCCTTTAAATAGTCACAGATGAGTATAAAAATTCAAGAAGTGTTCATGGTTCAGATTTAGAAGCCCACAAGGTTCACGAATCCATTCAGCCACTGCAAAGACACAATTTGCAATTGAAATCAATCTTGATGTTGAGCCCTGACTCTTGCAGCATTATATAGGTACAAAAACATCCTCAATTGACTAAATCTATCCAAGTTTTTCTCAAATATGGACCAAATCCCATAAACAACGTCCCCAATTGACTAAATCTCCACGTTTTTCTCAAATAATTGTCCACAAACCCAAATCCAGGACAAACTATGTCCATTTTACCCAAATCGAGATCGAAGTAAGACCAGTTTACCCAAAGATCCATAAATGTTGGGAAAAATACCAAATTTTTAACCTATTATCCATAAATCCGAGGCGAAATACCAATTTTTTAACCTCTTAACCATAAATCTAGGGTGAACCATCTCTGTTTCTCCTCCCAATCTGAAAAATTCGGGCAAATGCCAATATTTTCTTGGGATAAATTTCATTTTCCTATTTTTTCCTATTTCACGATGAAGTCTATTTAACTTGAGGAAGCTATATATAAAATATATAATGAGATAAATTTATTAAATAAAAAAACCATTTTAATATACAAATTCACCCACCGTTTTTTGGCCACTCCTTAAAATTCACCCATGGGCTAAAATTCGCCCTTAAAATCATCTTTACAGAACTTATGGTGTATTAAGTTCACATGAATTATGTGGTATTAAGTCTCAAGGATATACTATATGATGTATGGCTAGCCATGGCCAATAGGTGCTACAAGTCTCCTTTAGGGATTAACTACACCTAGAGTGATTTACTTTAGCATGTTATTATATGACCTGGGGTAATACATAAGATCATAGGTTCGGAAACAATATTATGAGTATGATATATAGAATTTATGAAAACACATTAGGACCATGCAGAGATAATTAATATAAGCACAGTGATGGAGAGAGAATTTGAATTGCCCATGTTGCCACCACGTGAACTCAAATTGATAAGATATCAATAGAGTATTAGTTATGGTAAACAAGTTCAGTTAATTAAGGAATCAATTCCTTAATTTATGGAAGTGGTTGTTGAAAATGACACCGATGGAGAAGCACTAGTTTTGTTTAGTTAAATTCAGTTATGTTTAATTACATTCATTTATATCCAGTTACATTCAGTTATGTTAAGTTACATTCAGTTATGTTCAGTTATATTCAATTATGTTTAGCTGCATTCAGTTCAGTTCAGTTACATTCAGTTCTGTTCAGTTGTATGCAGTTACACTCAATTGCATGCAGTTCCATCCAGTTCAGTTCAGTACACTCAGTTAACAACTCAGTTAGAGTTAGTTAATTAAGTGAGGGCACATATCTTCTAGTGGGAGATAATTATGGAGTGCCATCTTGGCACCAGGTCAATGGGGGGCGCATGATTGAAGATGTACCAATGTTCTAAGTGTTAATAAGTTATTGATGCATGCAACCATTCTTTTTTTGTTGTATAACCTATTTTGACTTGTTATTAAAGTGTTATGCACTTGGAAAGTTAGATACAGTGTCCCATTTTGATCTCCACCCTCTGGTGCTCTCGATGAAAGCAATCTGCTATTGCGTTGTAATCATTCTCTGCCACTTATCAATCATACTCTAAGATTGTTTGTTGGGTTTTTTATCCTCCGAATCAGTGGAGGGTTTTCCCAGTGTATATCATGTGTTATATGGTTTGATTTATTTATGTATTTGGATTATTGATGATATCTATCTGAACTGCAATTGTGGATTAAAGTTTTAAAGTTCAAGAATCTTCATTTTTGCTCAAACACTAATATGGTATCAGAGCAAGGGCATGAAGGAACTTAGTTTTTCCCATGCAAGATAAATCTTAAATGATCTTGAAGTATTGAGAAAAGATCTTAGAGCCATGAAATCGATCTCCATCCAATCGGAAGATCAACTTGAAGGTGCTCCCAACTTCAATACATGAAAGGGCGAATTAAAGAGTAAGTTAATATGCACCATTTTCGTCACTTTTCAGGAGATAAATTTCATGGAGTCGTTTTGATCAATCCATTTGGAAACCCACCTCCCAAATGGGATGATTTAGCTTAATATCAAGAATATTTCAAAAATTCACAATTGTTTGAGAGATACGATAAGGTATTTGAATATGAAATTCTCAGAATTCGTGTTATCGTCGTTTTCCCAAAGTGGAAGAATTGATGGAATAACCCCAAGATCTGTGGTTTGGATATTATCATTATTCAATGGATATTGTGTATAATGAGAACATCATATAGTTTAAATCTCATCTAAATAAGAGGATGATTGTTGGAATGAGTTTTAACTCAATCCACTGGATCAACTTCGGGGCACCAAGATAAAGGATGATTTCACGTATGGGTGGGACCAGGCTTACAACGAGCGCTTGGTCATTTATTTGAGAGTGTAGAGGGAGGGATAAGCTTAGGCGGGTGATCCAAAAACCTCACTTTCTATATGTTATATTGGCCCCCAAATTCTATATGTTATGTTATATGCCAATTTCTTAGATCAGTAAAACGGATGTAGATGCTCTGGTTCCAGGTGAATATCCATATATAGGTAGTTATCAACAGAATCAATCCATGAACTTATTAACCAACTGGTTCAACAACGGACAACATTATCCTTAGCTATGGTGGTGTCCAGTGCCCTAAAGTGGGTAATGGGTGGGTATGGGCCCTATGTAAATGACTTAGGATAATCTGTATAGGTATCAGGGGAGGGAATTAGTGGGAGGGGTAGTAGGGAGCAAGGGCGGATACGATGGGTTCAGTTCGGTAAGCTCAACCTCATGAGAGAGATTCTTACTACTGCTGCCCACATGAGAAGGTTCCATGTGGTGTTATTGGCTGAATCTTGGCTAAATAAACAACCACAGTGGAATGGTGACATGGCTATCCATGAAAAATATCATTCACTTCGGGTTGCATGTGATCCAGTTTCTCCATGCAAATATTCGGTACCTACTGCATGCTCTCAAATTTGCAAAGAGATCAAGACCAAGGGACTCCAGTAATCTCCGTAAGGAAGCAAAAATCAAGAGGGAGCATGCAAAACAATAAAATATAAGTACCCAAATTTTCTATTATATACTATTTAGATCTATATGCTTTTGAATGTTTTCATTACAGTCATATAGATCATGCATCATTGTTTTATAAAATATGAATATAGAGAATGCATGATTGTTCATAAGGTATTAATATAGAGCATGCATGATTATTTTTATAAAATATGAATATAGAGCTGCATGATTGTTCATAAGATATGAATATAGAGGATGCATGCTTGTTTCATAAAGATACGAATAAAGAGTTGCATGATTGTTTCATAAAGATATGAATATAGCGTTACATGATTGATCCATGAGATATGAATGTTGGGCATGATTGATTCATGAGATACGAATGTTGGGTTACATGATTATTTGATTATCATATACTTTTATAAAATTATATTTTTCTTTATTACAATCTGTATTCCTGGACTTGGAATTGTGTTTAGAATATACATTGTTTTTTCTATCTTTATTGGAATGTTATCAATCTCATGAGTCCAGATTTTGTGAGATGATATAGGACTGATATAAGACTTATGTAGGACTGATATATACTCATATAGATTGATATAAGGTTGAAAACATCCTCAATAAGACATGAGATTTAGGGTATCATGATTGTTTCATAAACTGTGAACATAAGACTAGAGGATTGGCTAGATAGAGGGCTTCATGCTTACCTCATGAGATATGGACATGGGGATGTATATTTGTTTTATAAAATGAATTTTTGGACTGATATAGGCCTGCATATCAGTACATAATATTATAATGGGTTATGATAAATCGCTTGGTTAATATATGTACGTAACTAGGTAAAACTTTATTAGTATATTGAAATTATTTGATGTGAATAAAAATCATGAGTATGAAATGGTTCTAACCATTAGAATAATTTGTCTTGTAAGAAAAATTAATATTCCCTTAAATACAAGTAAAGAATGACATGAATGTGGAGTCATTCCGATGGCTGAGCCTGAAAGAGAACAGTTTGAGAGGTTCCTATGTCTCTTGGGAAGCAAACAAAATATATGGTTTAATTCTATTCTGATAGATGTGAAGACTCCTGAAGCTATTCTATCTTATTTAGATTCATGTGTCAAAGAAGAGCTTCATATATAGATGAGCATAAGTCTCTATGATGAAGGACCCATATTATGATTCTCACATTTACATGGTGAGAGGGAGTTGCTAGTCTCGCTAACTCATGAAGAACCAATGTAACTGGTTGATGTGCCTCCTGTAAAAAGGAGATATGCATGATGCTCATATTCAAAAGGAAGTTGAGAACTGTATTCAAGAATATTGTTATGATTCTTATGATTAGTGGTGTGGCAGTCGCCAGAATGTTTTTTCCTTGGTTAAGAAAAATGTGTAGTAAAAGATCTTGAAGAGTTTTAGGATGATGGACTACAAATCCATGGTCACACATATGAAGGTAAATATGAAATTTTATAATTCTTATTTCATATTTGGAGGATCTCAGGTCATTTGATATGTATTTGGTCAGTCACAAGTCCCAGGATCTGTTATGTGCTTTGCAATTTGTACATAGACATGTACAAAGCATGTGTTGTGGTACCTACTTGGTACAAGTGTACGTGGACTCAGATATGTCTTGATTAGTAAAATATAGTTTCAAAGATATATGAAATACGATTAGTATAGTGATTGATGAAGATCACATGTGTTGCTTTAGATAGAGCATGTTGAAAAGTAGAAAAGATTTTGAGGGTTCTAGTCAGTTATATTCGAGACATGGTACATATCCATAGATGAGCAGCATTGCAAACATTCTTACTAAGCCTTCGTCTAGGACAAACTTGGTATAGTACATAAGAACTCCTCCCAGTGAAGAGGGAGTATTGATGTGTCTTCACAGGCGGTAGCATATAAATTCCCCGCTAGTTAGTCATAGTACATGACTTAGGAAGCCAAGGGCTGTGATACCTTGTGGAGAGAATCAATAGTGAGCAGAGACATGATCAAAAGTCTCATAGACTATTTATAGTATGGACTGTTAGAGAGCAGTTAAAACCTCTTGGAGAGGTAGTTGGGGTGCTGCAAATATAAAGAGAATGGTCATTGAGAAAGTGAGCATGACTTGAAGAACATCATAGAGAATGGAAAGATCATAGAGAAATTCTCCAAATAGTAGAAGATTCAAGAAGTCAACAAATGTTGAAGAGTGAAAGAAAAGATAAGTTCTTTCTGCATGTTATTACACATTTGTTGTATAATGTTGTATGTGATGGATTTAAAATCCATGGTTTCTAGTTTAGAGAAAATTTATTCTGGAGTGGATCCAGATGATGCTACTTTGTGTAAGTAGGTGGTTGGTATTTGAGCAGACATGTTGTATTTTATGCTTACTACTAAGGATATGTTTGAGTACCTTTGAGGAACATTAGAATATGCTCTTTATTGTATTTGATACATGGAAGGCCTATTATTTGATTGTGGTATTCATCTATTGTTTTAGCCTGAGATAAGCAATGTAATTTGAGGCTAGTACTACAAAAGCTAAGTGTATTGCGGCTAGTACTACATATGCAAGATGTATATCTGAGAGTACTAGAGAAGCAAAATGTGTTTTGTGGATAGTACTACACACTAAGGAGTAGTGTAGCTTGGGAAGCTACTTGCTAGGGTGAAATAATTGAGCCTACAGTCATTAGGTGTTAATAGTCAAGCTTTCTCAAAAACCCTATATGTGTTTTATGATAAAACACATTTGAGATGAAGTTTTACTTCATTTAAGTCATGGTCGTGAGTTTTAGTACATAGGTATTAATGAGCAGATTGCAAATTCAGTGACAAGCCTCTATCCGTGATGAAGTTTAGGCACTTCCAAGATAAGCTTGGTATGTCAGAGAATGCCTCCCTCGCTGAGAGGGAGTGTTGAGAGTACAACTTTGGGAGTCCTTTTGATGAGACTTGTGTTGTAATCAAGTCCAGAATCTATGTTGTAACTAGATTCATATCCTCTCCATGAGACTTGTTGTGTCAATTATGGAACTTATGTTGTATTAAGTTCACTAACTTATTGTGTTAGGTTAAATAGTTTGTCTTGTATCAAGATAGGACCTTGATCAAGTCATGTTTGGGAGAGATGATTGTACTAGGATCTTATGGTTAAGATCATGAAGGTTGGAGACTTATTGTGTTAGTCTGGAAATTATGGTAAATTAAGTTCACATGACTTATGTTGTATTAAGTATCAAGAATATACTATATGATGTATGGATAGTCATGGTCAACATGTGCTACAAGTCTCTTTTAGGGATTAGCTACCCCTAGAGTGATTTACTTTAGCATGTGACTATATGACCCGAGGTAATACATATGATCATAGGTTCGGAAACAATCTTATGAGTATGATATGATATAGAATTTATGAAAACACATATGGACCATGCAAAGATAGTTAATATAAGCACATAGATGGAGATAGAATTCGAATTTCCCATGTTGTCACCAAGTTAAATTGAATTGATAAGACGTCAGTTGAGTATTAGTTATGGTAAACAAGTTTAGTTAATTAAGGAATCAACTCCTTAATTTATGTAAGTGGTTGTTGAATATGACACGGATGGAGAAGCACTAGTTATGTTCAGTTACATTTAGTTATGTTTAGTTACATTCAGTTCTATTCGGTTACATTCACTTATGTTGCGTTACATTCACTTATGTTTAGTTACATTCAACTCTATTTAGTTACATTCATTTATGTTCAGTTACATTCAATTTTATTTAGTTACATTCATTTCTATTCAGTTACATTTAGTTATGTTCAGTTACATTCAGTTTTGTTCAGTTGTATGCTGTTCCATTTAGTTGAATGCAGTTCCACTTTGATTTAGTACACTTAGTTAGAGTTAGTTAATTAAGTGAGGGCACATATATTCTAGTGGGAGATAATTATGGAGTGCTAGCTTGGCACAGGTCAACTAGGGAAGCATAATTGAATCATGTATCAATGTTCTAAGTGTTAATAAGTTATTGATGCATGCAACCATTCTGTTTTTTATGTATAACCTAATTTGACTTGTTATTAAAGTGTTATGCACTTGGCAAGTTAGATACGGTGTTCCATTTTGATCTCCACTCTCTTATGCTCTTGGTGAAAGCAATATGTTATTGTGTTGTAATCATTCTCTGTCATTTATCAATCACTCTAAGATTGTTTGTTAGGTTTTTTAACCTCCTAATCAGTGGAGTGTTTTCCTAGGGTATATCCTGTGTTCTATGGTTTGATTTATTTGTGTCTTTGGATTAATGATGAGATCTATCTGCACTGCAATTGTGGATTAATGTTTTAGAGTTCAAGAATCTCCATTTTTTCTCAAACACTAACAAGAATTTGATTAATTAAATATCACACATTTTATCTTCAAACATAGAAGTTTGAGATGACTTTATCTTCAATTGTCACAAACCACACTTGCAAACAAGAAATGAGTTCAAGGGGAATAAATCTTTAGACTCCAACAACGCTTTTCCATGATGACAAGATTGCTTGGAATTCTATGCTAAACCATTGATGCTAATTTTTTACTTTGTTGTAGGCCATTGGGATTCAGGAGGCAATGGGCAAAAAAAGGCTAAACATAACTGGTATAAAAAAAAAACTTTCAAGCAACTCCAATTCAGTCTCGTTGACATTCATAAGATTTCAAGCTAAAAGTATCGTTCATCAAATAGCTCTTTAACAAAATAATCAAAATTCTATGACAAACTTGGTTCGATGGCCATTCTGCACTGACTTATTACAATCAATTTACATAGCTAAAATGTCTTTTCCGGTGCATCTACTATTTAACTATTATGAAGATGCAGCCTTAAAAAACAAATGTACATCGAATGGCTTGCAAAAGATAGAGAGTGAATAAGTAAAAAGGACAATTTTCATAATATCATCACCAATTCTCTAGTACACTTGTAGGTGTACTCTAGTACATTTGTAGGAGTTTACTTCATAATATAATATGTTTATGGCCTACTCTAGTACACTTGTAGGTGTACCAATTCTCTATGTTATCCATGTCTTATGCAGCAAACAGTTCCACTCTTTCGTTGCTTTACATTTGATGAGCAATGGCAATTAAATAAGATGGTCCATAAAGTGCATGCATAGACATATGAATTCGAGTATTAAATCAAAACGCTAGTCCATAAAGTGCATGCATAGCCCTGTTTGTTACCTGGTCAAAGTTCATCTTTAAACTTTGGATCTATAAGTGTTTATAGGCATTGAATCTCTTGAATTTATATTTTTACAAAACAAACACTTGGATTTATAATTATTTATATGTATCAAATTTTTGAAGGTTTAATTTATCTAATGAAACAAAAATTTAAAAAAATCTTTATGCTTTGTGAGATTTGATTCATTTATTGGATTTAAAAATGTTTATAAGGGTTAAACAAATTAAGGGTATTTTTTTTATGGTACGAAAAATTGAAATAATAAGTTTGTATTTGGTTGAAAATTTGTGAAATATAATTTTATTTTATGAAAAAAAATTTGTAATTAAAGATTAAATTACTTGCTTTGAGGTGTAATTGTTTTTAGTAACAAAAATTAATGATTATATATTGAAATTCAATCTTTATCAAATTTTTGATAGTGTGATTTTTTTAAACCTAACAAAACATTAGTATTATGTCTTATTAGATTGGATATTTTTGCCACAAATACTTCTACTAATAAATATTTATAATACTCAAGAAGTATTTGTATTTGTAAGTATTGAGAGGCTTCCATACTTCATATCACTTTTGTGATTATCTTATTGCATTTGGTGATGTTCACATGGGTGAAGAAGTGGGATTGAAATTGGAAAAATGAATCACATAGCATCAAACATCACCTTTAAAGTGTGCATCCCAAGACTCCTATGGTTGAAGCAAGCTTAACTATGATATTTTCCCATGATCAACCCCACTTAGCTTACTATCGCATTTGCAAAACCTTAGCAAGTATTATGCCTTATGAAACCATTTTTGGGATTATATGCATAGAGTAAATCATTAATATATGACCCACCCATACTCATGATTATTAGTCACAACTGGATAATTTCTCATGATTTTGAATAGTCTACTTTGTACTCTTTGCATCTAGTGATGCTCACACGGGTGAAGAAGTGAGCTTGAAACTTACGAAATGAATTGCATAGCATCAATTATCACATCAAGGGATTTCAATCAATAACCAAGACTTCCCAATAGGTCACCCACTCCAAGAAACCTCTGGCTTAAGCATTCTTAACTGTGGAGTTTTCCCCATAATAAATCCCACTTAGCTTGCTACCCCATTTGCAAAACCTTAGCAAGTATCATGCCTTTTGAAATCATTTTTTGGGATTATATGTGTAGAGTAGATCAATCATTTGTGACCCATACTCATGAATATTAGTCACAACTGACCAATTTCTCATGATTTTGAATAACCCACTTAGCACTCATTACATCGGGAGATGCTCATAGGGGTGAATAAGTGGGATTGAAACTGATTTTCCTTATCCTCAATAATACTGTCAAACTATCAAAAAGGAAGTTGTCAAACTATCCTCAATAATATTGTCAAACTATCCATATTTACAAGATCGTGCGCTCTCCTCAGTGGAAGATCAACAGAAAATTTTCAAACACAGAGGGGTGCAGGTTGTACCACATATGATATGAGGTAAAGAGTTGTCTAGGGACGATTTTTCTTTATTTTCGGTTGGTTTTTATTTGTTTGTGGTTATGAATTTTCACTGAATTTTCAAAATGTGCAAAAATATTGCTAGATTTTACAGAGTGTGAGTGTCAGGTGATTTCATTTTTGCACTTAAAATAGCTCAACAAACAACAAAAATTACAAAAAAATTCACTAAAATTCACTGAACGACTAAAAATAAGTCAAAATCGTCCCCTAATTAGACAGCTCCATTAATACATCAAATTCACTGATTAGATCAAATCGTTGGCATGAATCGCAGCAGAGAACACCATTTGCGTGATTAATATGTAGAGGATTCAGTTTGTGGATCAAAGGAGTTGAATTCACGTGGAAGAATTTGATTTGTTGTCTCACTGTGTATTGAAAGGTGTGAAAATCAATTCGGTGATCACTGCTAATGATCTGAAACTAATGAATGAATTTGCTATGATCATTGTAGATGAATGTTGTGAGAGCAATCACTAACTATGAATTCTTGAATTTTCTACGATCGTTGTAGATGATTGTTGTGATAGCAATCACTAACGATGAATTCTTGGATCGCTATAGAAGCAATCGCAGTATGTAGATCATGGATTCTCAAAAGATCAAAGGACTTTAGATCCCATATTTGTTTGTTGCAAACAACCAATTCTAAGTAGATCTAACCAATTACAACCTTTGACAACAAAAATGCTAATTTTACTAAGATATGGAGCATTTTTTTTACAAATTGAGCCATTTAAAAGATTACAAAACATCATTGTATCTTAAAAAATAACATCATATTTATATAGTTGATCGTGTTGGTTACATATAAAAGAAAATTACAGATTGAAACAGATTTATGGAACACATCTATGATTCAAGATTAAAATTGTAAATTGATAACGGGATCAATCAATATTATGTAAAGAAGTTTTTCTTATGAATTGAAGTACAACAAAATTACCTCACAATGTTGTTGTTTTCGAATTTGAAGAGATCATGTTGACTTTGTGGAGATTGGCTCACTTTGTAAATCCTACATCTATCTTTCCATCACCAAACAATTCATTAATTCATTATAGCTCTAATACCAATGGTGAAGAAGCATTCTCAATCTTGTAATTTTATGAATAAGAAAAAATAACTTACAACATCAAACAATTCATTAATTCATTATAGCTTTGATACCAATGATGAAGAAGCATTCTCAATCTTATAATTTTATAAATAAGAAAAAAAAAACTTACAACATTAAGTGAGGATCTCTAAACTAAAAACTAAGTTTACAACCAATCACATTAATCACTTGATAGGTGTTCTAAAGAAACACCTCTTCCAAAAATGATAGAATAAACAAATTTATTCTTATATTTAATTATAGAAAATATTTAGACTTTAAAACTTAAGATTATTAGGCTACCATAGATTCCATAGTTGACCTCTCCATACGGTTGAAGATGAATATTTAAGTTTGGAAGGTGTATTATTAGAGAGACCAAGAGAGTGGCTGGGAAGATGTTGATAGCAATATTATATGTAATTCTATTTCTTGTTCATTTTGAAAAAAAGATAGAGATCTATCATACCTAACATGTTAATCAATGTTTTTTTATATATATAATTTATGTTGATTATGTTATATTAATAAATATATTTATTAAGATTTTTAATAAAATGTATTTTTTTCACAAACCTTTTCTATAAAGCTTTTCCATACTTTAAAAAAACTACAAAACACATATATAATAAAATTTATTTATAATTTCAATATAATATATATAAATTTCTAACAATCCAATACCAAACTTATAGCAACCATTTACCAACGTTACTAATTTAAAAATTACTAACACTAAATAATGTAAAGTCTAAAACTATTTAAAAATAAATAAAAATAATGTTTAAATTTATATTTAAGAACATTAAAGGATGAAAAACTAAGATATAAGTCATCCGGATCATCATTAAGACATATCATTCAAATAAAGTATTTAAAATGCACAATTAAGACAAGACATATCCTTCAAAGAAAGTATTTAAAATGCACAATTAACACGTATAGTTCAAATATCGTATTTAAAATGCACAATTAACACATAGTATTCAAATAAAGTACTTAAAATACACTTTGTAATCATTATCAATGAAAAATAATGAAATATTAATCAATACATTATAATAAGAAAATACCTTTATCAAATTATTCATGGGTAATGTGAAATATAACAAAAGGATTCTTTACTTTATATAATTTGGGAGATATTTTTTTATAAAAGTTTAAAAAAATATTATAGGTTTATGTTAATATAAATAGAAATTTTTATAAACTATATATATAATGATGATGATGGTTAACCTTTATTAAAATAAATTTTGGTTTATTAAACCTTAGAAAACTTATATATATATATACAAACGATGATGATGATAATGATGAGGGTTAATGTTTACTAAGACCAATTTTGGTTTATTCGGCCTTAGGAAACTACTTTGTTTGTTGTAACAAATTATTCCTATGCTCATACAATTTAGAAAAGAATTTACCGAGATCACCATAGTTTTGACAACTTAGAACATTAGAGAGGTTAGTATTATAATAAAGATTGGGAAATTGCGATCTAATATGGTTGTACACACGACGCTCTTAAGAGAAAGTGACTTTCATCCTCAACTCCCTTGGTCTCACAAAAATGGTGAATCCTATCCTCCCACGATGCTTTAGGAATTGTCCAACGCCTAGTTTCACTACGAAGCTCAAGAGGGTTTGTTCTTATTTTGGCTATGTTAGTTTTTTTCCTCAAGCTAGTTAAAATAGAGAGATACTTTTGGTCTTCTAGATTAGGGTTAATAACGTCCTTGTTGTATCTTAGCTTTGTTTTAACCTATAAATCCGTTTTGCTCCATAGTTTCTCTTTAAACTTAGGTGTGACAGTATTTATAATGCTATCGATATTTTGGAAAGTTGCATTTTCGTTTATTCCCCAATGTATTATCCAAGGCATGTTATATTTATGCCAACCTTTCTTGAGCCAAAGGTGGTCCTGACTGGAATTTAAGGCAATTTTAGAGAGTCTTTGTTCTCCCATGTCATTTATCTTGCACTTGTACAACAAGTACCCTGTCATAGAAATGCTCTCCATGGGTCAAGGCCCGCTTCTATAAGAATAATAACATAAGGAGTATTGATTTTAATTTGGAGGTCATACATTATAAAATGATTCTATATTTGCTTGATCTTTCTCCAAGGTTATCTCGAGATGCTACACCCCCAAACTTCACAACCATACAAGATAACAGGAGTGATGAGAGTTTCAAAGAGGAACTTGTTTTTATCCCACATCACAAGTTGAGTTGATTTACAATTGTTTTCAAGACCAAATAAGCTTTCCACCCTCCATTAATCATTTTCTCAATGCTATAGTTCCAGTTGAGTTTGTGATGAATATCAATACAAAGATATTTATAGGAATACAATTCCCCCAGTTTGTTATTGTCATATATAAAGTTATCATACATGATCTTCTTGGACTTGATGAACATTACTTTTTTTTTTATCGGTGTTAACAGTCATACCCATGTTAGAGCAGAAATATTTCAGAATTCTCAATTGCTTATCAAGGTTGAAGGGGCATCTTTCCATAATAACAATATCATAACATAAAGAAGAAGGATGACGACAATTCCTGCTAAGGCTATGATGGCACAACATGCTTCCTCAAAAAAAAATTCTAACTTATATATGTAAATGCCGAAAAGGGTAGGAGAGAGTGGGAAACCTTGCTTAACTCCAATATTACAATTAATATATTTTGATCATCCCTCAATGTTCTTGAATTTGGAAATCACAATCTTGTACAATCTTATCGCCGCAACTCTCAACTCAATAGAAACCTTTATCTCTTCTAACCTCTTCCATAGCTTTCTTCTAGGAACCGTATTGAAAGATTTCCTAAAGTCCACAAAGCATCATAAGAGAATTGATTTATTATTACAACACTCCTTTGCAATAATTCTGAGGGTAGCAAGGTGGTCCGTGGTTGAATGATGTCTTATGAAGCCCTCCGGGCCTTCAGTTCGATTTCTCTAACTTTCAATCCATACACTGATATTTTTTTCTAGAATTATACCATAGATATTTTCTAAGAGAAGGCTAATCATAATGGTCCAATAATTATAGGGTTTTTTATCACCTCTTTTGAAAATAGGAATAATGAGGCGCTGATTCCAAGGGTGAAGGAAACCTTACTTAACCACTAGATTAAAGAGATTATGGATATGAGGGATGAGGACAGGCACTTCGATTTTTAAATTTTTTGTAACCTTCAATGTCCTTATCTTTTCCATTGGCAAGGAACCTAACACCAAAATCTATGCCATCTAGAGAGAAAACTTCTTTTGTTGTAAGGAGGGATGGAATGTTATGTTTGACCTGTAGGGATTTGTAAATCTTTTTAAGATAGGATTTCAAGTCCTTTACAACAATCTTATTATTCTCTTTGGTTTTTCTAGTTAGAATTTTCTTCCAACATTTCTTAGGAGAAACTTTAGAAAGGTGGAATAGGTTTTCTTGTCTTTCATTTGTGATGTAGTGCCTCTTTTTCATTTTAATTAGGTTTTTGCGTCTCAATATTTTGTTAATTTTTTGGGACTCTTCCATAGCTTCCTTTATTTCACCTCTAGCAATTTTACAGTCTTTATCAAACCTAGGGTTAGTTCTTCTATTTTGATTTTTACCCAAGATTTCAAAGGAGAACTTAATAATGGAAGACAAGAGGATCGTAGTGAAATTGTGGTAGAAGTATTTGATATTGTCTAATCTAGAGAGAACGAGCAATTCATTTTTTAAGTTATTTAGAAAATACCACCTTTGTTTCTATCGAAAACACTATGCTTATGGCTATGAGAATTATCGTCTATGGGAACACTAAGCATTGTCAAATTGAGGGTAAAATTAAAGTTCTATGATTTGAATCTAGATGATGCTCATTTAGAATGTCTAAATTTATTATCCCATTGAATAAATGGATAGCATAGATGACATAATCTATGACACTACTTCCAAGCCCCTGAATACAAGTCATCTGGCTAGAATTTGGCCACTTCATTAGACCATTGCAAATTATAAGATCATGAGCACTACAAAGCTTGACTAGCTCAAAACCAAACAAATTGTCACCTATATCTGCATAACGTCTCTTGTACATGTTATATATATTAGGTCCTTCCTCAAACCAAAGAGGATTAGGGTTGGAATAATTGATAATCTGAATAAATTTATTAATTGAATTTTGAGCATTAAAGTCACCCATTAGGAGGATATTGTCTTTATTCCATAGACTAGAAATATCAAGTTTCCAAGCCATTTTAAGGATAGTTTTTATCTAATTTACTTTCCCTAAAAAAGTTAGAGTTAATAGGGGGGGATAAAAGATTGCTAAGTAGGTTTTTTTTATCATCAGTGTCTTTACACAATAGGATTTGAACCCAAAATATGACGACAGAATCCGATGACATCCGACGTAACATACGAATGTGTCGGATTGCAATAATGAAAAGTACTGCACCTTCCGAATTATTTTAGCGTTGTCGAATTTTCGACGTAGATAGTGTAGGTTTTTCGACTGCATATTGACGTCAATTATGCGACGGGGTCATGTCAAATTTGCGACAGCCCTTCTGTCGAATATCCGACAAGAGTGTGTCAAATTTTCAACGTATTTGGGCTTAAAAATGAAGAGATATTTGAACGGTAACTATGTTCACATCGTCGGATATTCGACAAGAGTGCATTTAGAAATGTAAACATTTTTAAACATTCTGACATGTTTTCTATAGAAGCGACGAACAGTTTGTGGAAATTATTTATTCCTCGACAGACGGTTTAAGGAATTGTTTTATTCTTCAACGGGTGGTTGCAGGAAATTTTTTTCCTTCGATAGACAATTTGCAGGAATTTTTTTATTCTTCGACGAACCTTCGTTTGAGAAAATTGTGATGCACAGAACTCGATTTTTTAATATTTTCTATAGTATTCATTCACGAAGTTTGTGACAAAACGTCAAATAGAAATATTCCTGATCCAAACGAAAACAATTGACAATTGCTTGCTAGAATTTGGGATGCAGCAAAATGAAGGGGTGATGGAAAATGTTATTTTCCATGTACTCAATGTAGGGAATTTAAGAGGAGAATAATATTGATCTCAACAACCACAAAACATTGCAAGGAACATGGACACGCTAAGGGGGGGAATGAATATCGTCCATTTGTAGGTTTAGCATTATAAAGTTTTTTATATTCTTTTCTTTGGTAAATGTACGTAGTATTTTAATATTTCTTATATTAATGCATATCTATTGATGTTTCCATGTATTTATAAAAGAAAGACACCCGGCGGCATATCGTCCATAGGAAGAGCTTTCAGAACAAGTTCTCGATCAGGATCATGGAGTGTCTATGTTTAATGGAGAACAAATGAATGATCATACTGATAACGTAGTTGAAGATGATAGTACAAATACATTGATCCATGATTCATTTAATGTTAGAATGGATGATGACGATGACTATGATAATGAAAATGATGATGAATTTGATGATGTTCACGATATACCTCTTCTCGATAAGGCACATGAACCCCTTTATAAAGGCTCTGAAACAAATATTCTCTCTATTGTATTATTGATAAAAGACTTGAAGGTTATGAATGGTCTTTCAAACATATCAATCACACAGATGCTAAGGTATGTAAAATAATCCATCACATATATAGGATCATCATAAATTTTATCTATATCCCTCTAATAATTGTATTGTTAACTCATTATTGATCATTGTACAGATGAAGTGTGTTTCGTTAATATTATTTATTTATTATATTAACTATTTTTTTTTGTAGCTTGATAGCTGAATTTTTGTTACCACCATCAAATATCTTACCTTGCACATATCAAGATTTATCTTCCATCATGGAAGAGATTGGAATGCATTATGAAGCAATTCATGCATTTGCCAATGACCATGTTATATATTATAATCAACATGATCTTGCAACAGAATGTCTGAAATGTCATATAAGTAGATATCGAACTGATCAAGTAACAAAAAAGGTGCCCCATAAGGTTCTTCGTTATATTCCCATCATTCCACGTTTGCAGCGAATGTTCAGGTGCAAAAACATAGTGCAATTTATGGATTACCATGCCAGGAACATAAGTCAAGATGATGTTATTCAAATTCCTGTAGATGGTTCTTCTTTTAGAGATATGGAGGAAAAATGGCCTCACTTTAAAGAAGAACCACTTAATCTTAGGATTTATTTGGCAGTAAATGGTGTTAATCCATTTGCACAGATGAGATCCATTTACACAGTGTGGCCTATTTTTGTTATCAACAATAACATTCCTCCATGGTTGTCAATAAAGAGGGAGCACATAATGTTGTCAATGATTATTCCAAGTATTTTGTGTCTACAACTGTTTTATTTCTAATGTAGTTGTGGCATCTCATTTGTCGTATTATGTTTCCTAATTTCATTTGTATATTTTGTATTTTAATTACTCTTGTTCATGGTTTATATATCTTAATGGTTCTCATAATTATATATTTTATG
This sequence comes from Pseudotsuga menziesii, assembly GCA_001517045.1. Lineage (NCBI taxonomy): Eukaryota > Viridiplantae > Streptophyta > Pinopsida > Pinales > Pinaceae > Pseudotsuga > Pseudotsuga menziesii. The sequence continues at coordinate 1,299,360 of LPNX010175977.1, read as the reverse complement.
TGTACTTCAAATCAATCAGGTAAGTTCCAAGTCAAAGATATGAATGTATATATCGAGACTCTTATAGATGAGCTATTGAAGTTATGGAATGGCATCACTATGTATGGCATATCTAGACCAATACGGCAAAGGCAATTTCAATTCCATGCAATGGTTGTATGGACAATACATGATGCCCTTGGGTTAACCCAATTTTGTGGTTTGTAGTTTTAAGTTCCACTTTAATTGCATTTAATTATATGAAGTATTTAATATAGTTTATATATAATTATAATTGAAATAGATATTCCATATCTATATATTGTAGGTCTTCAGACAAAGGGTAAATTTGCATGTCCAGTTTGTGGTCCTAAGATCAAATCTCGTCGCTCAAAAAGCTTAAGAAAGGAGGTGTTTGATGAGTATAGGAATTTCCTCTCTAAGAATCACAGGTATAGAACAACCAAAAAAAATATTTTAATGGGAAGCAAGAGACTGCATTAAAACCATGGAGAATGACACCTCACCTTTGGAAGATGCAATACAATAGAAATCGTCATCATGGTATGTATGGATCATCGTATATGAATTGTTATGTATTTTAATTTTTATTGTGAGTTTTTTATTGTAGTGGCCATATTTGATTTATGATGTAATTTATTTATAAACCAATATTCATGATGTCCATCTTGATCATTAAGGCATTAATGGGATTCCACGGGGAATGAAAAGTTATCCTATACAATTCAGCAGGTTTCCCTACTATGAGCACCTACAAATTGCTCATTTGTTTGATACATTGCATATTGGAAATAATGTGACTGAAACATTATGGTGACTACTGGAGCTAAGGAGGGAGAAAGATAAAGTTGTGAAATCTTGAAAATACATTCCAAAAAGAAACCATGCAATGAAAGACGTATTGTCATTGTCATCATCAAAATCATCATGCTGATCGTCATTGACGTCATTGTCATCATCAAAATCATCATGTTGATTGTCATCGTATCTATCATCATGATCATCTTCATCCTCATCGTCATTATCATCATCTTCTTCATCACCATTATGTTCATCATCATGATCACCATCATCACCATCGTTAAGCTAGTGACATATTGTAGTAACCAATATTATTAATATAAAATATCTTGTACTATAATGTATGTTTCACTATGTTTTATGTACTCTCTTTCTATGTTTTTTTATATTGTAATTTTAATTCCAATTATTTATCACTAGATGGTTTGGGTATGAGGAATTGAGAATGGTACGAGAAAGTTGGGTGGTGTTTGATGAGCTTCCACCTTCACATGGTTGGCATGTTTAGTAGAGGATAAAATTACTTTCAAAACTAAGATAAACTCGACCATGAATGTTTTTTTTGTATTTTATGTTTCTCATAGTATTGATATAATGCTAAATATGATTAGATAAATAATGTATTAGTGAGTTTATTAGACATTTTACATCTTTTCCAATGATTCAATCAAATGTTATTGCTAGAATACTATTCACCTTATGTATTGTTGAAAATTTTGTGGTTGCTTAAATTATTCAAGTATTCATCTTCACTCATTTTCCAATCTCTTACATGATTCATGATTATGTGTTTGTATCTTTACCTAATTAGTTTGGCATATAAACTTGTTATACATTTCTTGCAATTCCTATAATCAATGCAAACACAACTATTGTTCAATATCTATCATAAACTCTCAAATTTTATTCTAAGATACCACCATATGCCACATTTATCATATCTGCAATCATGATCCCAACCAGTGGGGTTCATAACAAGTCCCTTAACACTCCTTATGATTTATGGGAAAGCAATGGCATTGAATATGTTGATCACTTAGCATGAAACAAAGGCCACTACTTCAATTTAATGACAAGTGTGATACAAAAGAGGGTGTATTTTCTTAAGTTGATTCTTTTAGGGCCAAGTAAACCTTCCTCAAATGCCAAAATACGATATAAAATGTAACCCAAAAAATTTAAGGGGGCCAAGGGGCATATATGGCAACAAGAAAGCTACAATAAATGGAAATCATATTACTTGTTTTCATCTCATGTAACACTTTTAACTACAAAGCTTCGAGGGAAAAGTACTTTGTTATGACCCAAGAGGGGCATACATAGAGTTAATATATATTATATGACCCCAACAGGCACATTTATGAAATAAAATGTAAATGCAATATTGATGGACCTAATAAAGGACCTACATGTGTAATGAACGAATACATATTCATACAAGTCATATAATTACTCTTGAGGGAAACATGTGATTTGGATATAGGAATGTATTGTAGTATTTGAATGTTTTATTCTTCAAGGAGTTATTGTGTAACTTATTTGACTTATCTATCTTGAAGTTGTACCCTAAGTTTACAGTTGTTGCACATGGTGTATACTCTTTGGTATGTTATGTTGTTCTAACTATTTGGGACATAATAAAAACCAATGAAATTTTTCTCATTGAACAAATGTAGGACAAAGTGTTAATATTTGTTGAATGTAGTTTTGATGAGTAAAACTAGTGGAATTATTCAAATGCAATTTTCATGAGTAAAACTAGTGAAATTATTCAATGTTAACAATTGTAGCAGACTTTCCATATTTGTTTGATGTACTCTTGATAAAATCCATTTTCTACAAGCTCAACTATACAATACAATAAAATTTGGCAATACTTTTAATTATTTATTTTATGATTTAAATCAAGGTTTTTTCCATTAACATATTTTTATTTTTATTTAAAATGTAGAAATATTAAATCAAGGTTATTTCCATTAACATATTTCTATTTTTTATTTAAAATGTAGAAATATAAATGAAACAAATATTGCTTATACTTTTAATTTCAATATATGCTTTTTTGCCCTGGGAAAAAAAACATAATTTCATTACATCTTTCGAGAACAAAATTACATTTTGTAGATACATTGCTTGTGTGTTCAGGAAGTACCATAAAGGGCCATACAAACAGTATAGAATAAGGGACAAATACATTCCTTGCTACCCACATATATAAAAAAAATTGATATATCAAGTTCTAGCCACATACTAAAATATGTCCAAAAATAATTATCAGAAATAGGTAACTGTTGTCATAGCCCACTCAGGCAGTATAGAGTGTTGATATAACCTGTTATATAATAAACATTGTAGAAAAAATAGAGCAAAAACATGTAGTATGAGCTTCCTCGCTCATTCTATAAAGGGGCGATGATAATATTCATGAATGAGTTCCCAACGGTGTTCTCTGATCTGCCATTGACCCATTCCCAATAGCAAGCCTGCCATTTCTTAGAATTCTATGTTGTTGAGTCCCTTTAATCCAATTGATAACAATTAAATAAATAAGGCTTATATTTTCAATTATATGAAAATAAATAAATAAACAAAAAAAACATTTTCTAGATGTTAGCTTTAAATTGACATTTCAATTTTATTACAATGATTGAAAAAAAAATTAAAAATTATTTCTAATATGAGCATTTCAGTTTTATTCTTTCATTTTATTTTGATTAATTTGTGTTCCAAGTCTTTTTTTTCTCCATAGGAAACAAAGATGAAAATTTTATTAAAATCCAGACAAGTCTGTACAAAATTGTATGTAGATGCATACCATTGCTTATACAACCAACATGTTGTAACAACCACTATTCCACAAGGAAACAGTTTACCATCTGATCATCTCTATCCCAAGAGATTATACCAAAAAATAGCCAGATATGAGTGCTCTGATGTTGTTGTTTATGTTACCCCTGATCCTTTTGATAGTTCCAAAAATGAGCTAGGCTTGTAGCCTATGCACCTTTTGATGAGCGGAGAATAGAGCTGAAAAAAGCAGAGTTTAAGAGAGGTATGTAGATATTGTTAGTTTTTCCACATTTAAGCTAGCATTATGTTAGGATCTTTTCACTGAGAGAATAACAAGCACAGCAATAACATAAGCACACCACAAGAGACAAGAGACACAAAGAGTTTTGATCGGGGAAACCATAAATGGAGAAAACCCCGCAACTTCCTCAAAGATAGAATCACCACAAGATGTAAGACCCCAAAACAGTAAGATGCACTCCCAACAACAGTAGTCTTCTTCTTCTGTCTAGTCCCAGTATTTCCTTCTTCACTAGTGCACCACACTTGAGTGAGTGAATGATGTGTGTGATAAATAGAGAGTCTCACTCTCTATTTATATTCTTCCGTTCACTTGAAGTGCACTTAATCACGTAGGCTCAACTTACAATTACTTACTCGAGCCTACACCTTAATTAGTGTATAATAACTCAAGTGCCCCGAAACTGTGGGGACTTACCTAATGACTTGACAAGACTTGTTTACATTATTAATCCTCCCAATCAGAACATTGGGGCATGACAACATGACTCAAATACATAATAGAAACATCTCGGAATAAACATCGGGTTACAATACATAAGATACATAGAATAATACATTCTGAAGTTACATATACATCAACACTCCCTCTTAACTAGGAAGGTATTCTTTCGACACGATTTTCAGCACTGGTCTTCTTCTCTGTATCAACTGGATCATCTTCGTCTTCAAGTCATCTTCATCTTCAATTCATTTTCATCTGGATCATCTCTTGATCTGGATCGTCATAGAACTGGATCTGGATCATCACTCGATCTGGATCTGGATCTGGATCATCTCTCGATCTAGATCATCATAGAATATCATCACTGGATCTGGATCATCACTCGATTTGGATCATCATCACTGGACTGGATCTGGATCTGGATCATCACTCGATCTGGATCTGGATCTGGATCATCTCTCGATCTGGATCATCACTGCTATATCTGTATCATCACTCGATCTGGATCTCTCAGAGTCATCATAATTGGATCTGGAGCATAGCTCAATCTGGATCATCTCTAGTCATCATCATGTGTGTACTATCTTGTCATGGGAAGTTCTACAGAGCCAGCCCTTTTTCATGTTGGTTGTAGGCCTAGCCACCAGGTAGGTCTTCTATAATAACCCCAAATTTTTTATTTTTTATTTTTAATTTACATAATATTAACATAAATGCAGTTAACTAAACATTTAATTAGTTAAGGGTTATCAGCTTTTAATTAACATTTATCTGTTGTTTGCATAGATTGATAGAACAGATCTTTTATGTTTACTGATTTGTTTCTTTTTGTGAACATAAGGTGGGGCTGCCATGAAAACAACTGGGCTTACTTAGCTTTCGAGCTAATGCATAAAAATCCTTCTGTCTTTACAGATTACAGGTAAGGAGATTTGGCTGCTGTAATAAAATTTCTAAAGTATTTATGTACAAGTTTGTTTGCAATTCAAGGTTCAGTTTGACAGTAGAAGCTAAGCACATGTCAATGCTTACTGAGGTAAGTTCGTTATTGATTCTTTATTCTAATAGAGATAGATTTATAAGTTCTATGATTACTGAACTGTTGATATCTAACATTGTTATCAGTGACAAAAGATCTTTATAATAGATTGTTTATAAGTCAAACACGATCTCAAAGGTTCAAGTTCTAAGAAAGCACAAAACACTCTTACATCACAAGGTGTATATTCCAGGGTTTACATTTTATTACTACCAAAATTGAACTATCCACTGATAGTGTTACATTTATACTGACGAACCATGTCTTATCTCCATTACTAATGCATTAACCCATAACAACTCTTATCTTAGGTCTGAAGGATAACCTAATGAAAACTAGTTATTGTTTTAATCATTAAAAGGATGTACACATAAAGGTTCAAGGTCTAACCAAATACGTTCATAAACTTCCCCTTAAATGACTTCTCCTTTATAAGTAATAATTTCTAGTCTAGTATACTTATTCCAGATATTACATTCATTGAAATATTTAGTGGCTAATTTCTTTTTGGTAAGCATTTACCAACCTTAGAGGAATATGGTAAGACCATAAAGGTTTACGTTTATGACACAATTAGTTACTATGATTGAATTTACAACTTCTTTAAATCAATCATTGTATACTCTCTAATTATAATAAAAGTGTTGGTAGATTTCTCATACGAACAGTAATTCTACTTTTGCATATGTATTATAATTCCCTTCTATCAACATGTACAAACTTAATCTAATAAAACGGTAAGGAGGTTAAATGACAAGGTAGTCATCCACCCAAAAGTACAGTTCATTGTCATATCCATTACAATTTAAGTTTATAGTTTTATTCTAAGGATAACTCTTAGAATTTTTATATTAAACATTTCTAGTTTACATTAGACACATCAAAAATTGTATAAAAGATAAGGTATTACATTTCCACTCTAGATATGGTGTTCTTATATCATGGTTTAAAGTCATATAACCACACGTTACAAGATCCTTTATAATATTGTTTGGCTGGATCACGATAAACTTAGGATTATCGTTATACTTGCATCACAAGTGAAAATATTATAATATGGTGACAATATATCATAACAAAAAATATAAGATTCGTTAACCCTTGCATCGTTGGAAGTTTCAAAGATAGGTTTATGTATTAACAAGGCTCTTGTTATTGTTATTCCAATCATAGGTTGACTTCCACAGAGGTTCTAACGTAACCCTTGAAATAGCCCAATAATTAATTATAATGAGATCGCCGTGATTGTTAAATAAACTATGGGAAACTTTACCCACCATGACAAATTATTGCATGGCGACGTGGGTTTGTGTGAGCCAAGCGTTGCAGTATTTAAAAAGGCTCCAAACTAAACCTAACTCATTGTTCTCCTTAACCTTCGGGCGCTCTTCCAGCTTCTTCGAGTAAGCTGGCCATTCTGTCACCTGTGCAATGCTGTGAATGCCCTCAGCTCATTCCTCGCTGCTATGGTTGTGCATTTGCACCCAAGTGGAGGCCGTTCCTTGGTATTTCTCCACGCCATACTTTCCCATTCTCCTAGTTGTTTCTCGCTGCCTCAACAGCTCAAACTCCAAACCCTTGACTGTATCAGTCTTCGCCTTGTTCCTTCAGTTCACTACTATGGATGTGGTTTCTCCTTTCAGAAATATCATGGCTTGAAAGCACGATATACTGTGTATGGTTGCAAAGAAAGAATATCGCAGCTATAGGGTTTTTACCTGGTCCGTTGAATAGATGGGTTTCCTCTACTGTCCAAGGTTGATGAAGTGTTATAAACACTGTTTCCTTTTTGCAACTGAATGATGAACTTCCTGCTCGTGCTGTCACTGGTTGCTACATTCAAAACCGAGGTAAGCATTATTCAATCTTATAACTAATAAACTCATTTTCTTGTCTATAATTTCCTTGCTTTTTAAATATGAATTTAACAACCGGTTTTTATGTTGGTTTGCAGTTACGGCGCTGCTTCTCTTCTATGTCTGCATAAGAGTATGGGTTGCGGCGATAAGGGCTACGGTAAGCCCTGGTTTCTCCATGGCATCCACCTTGTGTAAACCCTTATAGGGTAAAGAGGGTTTGGTCGTTGCGGCCCGTTTAGACCCTTAATGATTTTGGTTATTTAGGTTGTTTATTCGCTATTAAACATGTTGGGTTAAAACCCTAGCTCTCTTGCAGAGCTCTTCGGCTTCAGCCGTGATTGTAAAAGTTTGCTTTAATATTACTGTGTTTAACTAGGGTACAGGCTATAAGCTTTCGTGTATAAAATGTGATACGGCCGTGAGCCAAACTATTGAACTGAATTTTACAGTTTTTAACCTTGTATATTTTGGAGGTATTAGGGTTTTTACCCTTAAACTAATACCATAGCTGTTTATACTACTTTCTTGCATTATTCTTGGTTATGTTATAATACTGTATTTTATCTCATTATAAATATGTTACAACGAATTTATTTAAGCTCGGCAGTGACATATTATTTACTGCAGCATAAAATAAAACACTTAAAATCCTAAAAGGATTACTTCAGTTATCAACAATGATTTCTTTTCTTACATGTGTAGCAGTTTTATTTTCATTTTTATTACTGAATTCTATAATAATATTTTTTTTTCTATAATTAGTAACTAAACTACTTGCTAGTTTATACAACTTCTATAATAGAAAGAACATAAATAAATAGAGTAGATATATGATATAAAATTATTGTCTCATCTATGTGCACTGTAGCTTCTATTATTATGTATACTTATTGCTGTTGATATTAGTTTTGCTTAGGTTTTTACAATAATACTAGTTTTATTCTAAGTTTATAAAGAATTATGTGGTTAAAGTACTCTCCAACTTATTGTTAAATCAATTTTGTTGTCAAGGGTTCTGTACTAGCTTTATACCCTGACTTCTATTTATTAGAAACTGTAATTTTTAATGCACAGTGCATACCTTTCAAATTTATGTAAGACTGTTATACTCTTATTATATTTTATTAATGTCTTCAAGTATTAATTAATTGTTGTATAATACGCAGAGTATAAACAGTTTATTTTTACATAGTCTTTATTTATTTGTACGTAGAGTATAAAAAATCTAAGTTTGCAATTGTAATAATAAAATATTACTTTAAGTATTACATTCGTAATGCTCTTATATTGTTTGTAATATAAGTTCATTATTATTAATACAACAACGATATTACTTCTTTTGTGAGTACAAAGTTTCTATATTTATTATTTTAATTTTATTATCCAATTTTTGGTTTGGTCTATCTATTTAGTTATGATGCCTGAGTATATTTACTTAATACACATATAATATTTAAGCTTTATCTCTTATACATATATATAAATTCCTGTGTATATAATAACATTCATTTACCACATATAAAATAGAATAGAATAACAGTTTTGTAATCTGTTTGAGCTCAATTGAAATAAAAGAGGATTTAGTAATTAAATAACTGCAGACTAACACAATTAGGTTTAACTATAAAATCTAACCAATAGATAATTACTCCTGCTATTAGTATTGTATTTTCAGCATAAGAAGTTAGATTCTTTCAAACTGGAAGATAAACAATTATAAGGTTTAAACAGCAAAAATACTAGACTATCTTTTCTTTATTACAACTAACATAATCTTCTATCTGTTCTTTGCAATAATCGAATTACAGAGAAAGATATACTATAAGAGAGAATAGTTTTTATCTATATGCATAACAACTGTTAGTCAAACAAATAAAGTCTTCTAATGATAATTGAAAAATCAATCTACTATTTTACCATCTCATAAAATCCAGATGTGGAAAAACACAGTGGGTCATTATTTTTCATTCACATATTCTAATATTAATAAATAAAAAGAAACATTCTCGTCACTAAACCATTTAAATAACTACTAACATCACTTCCAACCATTCACAGTTACTAAAACAAATAGTTAGATGGCAGAACCTGCTTAAGCCTTGGACAACAACAGCAATGGGAGGCCATTCCTCCCTACCAACTCCTGGAGAGCGCTCAAACAGTGACTCCTCAGGACTCCCGAGCTTGCTCTGGTCTCCCTGGCTGGAACTAGGTGCAACAAAGTCAGAAACTAGTCTTCAAACTCAGTATTACTCCAAAACTTAACAATAAGCTCTTCCAGCTAACAAGCTGTAATAATCAAGTTATTGCAGCAATCCTCTCAAAACAACTTCCTCACTGATTTTCCCTCTTTCCTCAATGAATTTCCTGAATCACATTCACCTGAATGAATTCTCTCTGGAAAATATCTGAGCAGCCTCAGCTCTCTTCATTGAGTACTTTTAAAATATTGCCTAGGTCTTTTTGGGTTAGTTGTCATTTAATGAGCCACCTGCTCTGATCCCACTTTCTTGGGGGATCATGACCCCAATTATAGGGAAGTTTCCACCTGCAACTTAGGAAGTGTCTGAGGATGCTGCCACTTGTGTTTTTCCCTCCACCTAGTTCCATCCACCAGTTTGACCAGTAACCTCTTTTTAACAGCTCTCCCATGATGTTGTCTCCACAATTTATTTATTAATAATAAAATATTCTGAATTTACATTCCATTTCTGTTGACTCTGCTGAGTCATCAGTTCCTACTTAGCATTAATTTTATCATAATGTCTCAGGAATATAATAAAAACAATTAACGTTATTTACAAAATTGGGGTATGTGACATACACACCCCCTTAAAATGTAACACCATCCTCGATGTTACTTATTCTTCATCCTCTGCAACCTCCTGGAACAGATTCGGGTATGCTTCCTGCATTTTACTTTCCAGTTCCCAAGTAGCCTCTTCAGGACTAAGGTGCTTCCATTGCACCTTCACTTGTCCAATGGCACGGTTCCGCAGAGTAATTTCCCTCCTCTCGAGGATACAGTCTGGTTCCACCGGAACTTCTCCTTCTGGTTCCACCTATACAACATTCCAATCAATTACATGAGTAGCATCATGAACATACTTTTTCAGAACAGAAATATGGAAAACATTATGCACTTTCAAATTAGGTGGTAACGCTAACTGATATGCAACTTGACCAATTCTGGATAAAATTTCAAACAGACCACAATAACGTGGTGCTAGTTTTGCACAACTCCCCAGCCTTGGGGAGATTTTCTTTGGTCTTACCTTTATAAACACGTGCTCACCCACCTGGAACTCTTTAGGAGTTCTTTTCAAATCTGCTTGGCTCTTTTGTCGATCCTGTGCCACCTTTAAGTTTTCCTGCACATGTTTCACGATATGTTCCATTTCCTTTAATAATTCAGGTCCTAACACCAATCTATCTACTGGATTATTCCAGGAGATAGGAGTGTTGCATTTACGCCCATACAGAATTTTGAATGGGCTGAACTTAGCTGACAACTGATAATTATTATTGTATGCAAATTCTGCTAAATGCAAATAGTCCTCCCACTTACCTGGCTGATCCTTAACATACATTCTTAACAGATCTTCCAGCACCTGATGCACTCTTTCAGTTTGTCCGTCTGTCTGCGGATGGAAAGAGGTGCTGAAATTCAAGGTTGTGTTTAATCCTTTAAACAAGGACCTCCAAAAATTCTCTGTGAATTTAGGATACCTGTCTGAAATAATAACTTTAGGTACTCCATGTAACCTAAAAATCTACTTTAAAAATATATCAGCTATATTGGCAGCCTTGTAAGTAGTCTTAACAGGAATGAAGTGTGCTGCTTTACTTAACTTGTCTACCACCACCATAATTGAATCATTCTGATTCTGATTTCTGGGTAATCCAGTAATGAAATCCAAGCTGATTACTTCCCATTTCCAACTAGGAATAGGCAAGGGTTGCAGTAAACCAGCTGGATGTTGGTGTTCAGTTTTCACTTGTTGACAATCCAAACATCTAGCTACGTATTCCGCTACTTCATATTTCATACTAGGCCAGAAATATTCTTTTCTCAACATGGTGACAGTCTTTTGGTAGCCTGGATGCCCTGAATAAGGGGTTTTATGAACTTCATCCAGAATCAGCAATTTAACCTTAGGCATATTAGGCACATACAGTTTATCTTTAAACAATAAAAATCCATCTTTATTTAGACTATAACTTTTCATTAAACTTTCTGTTGGTTCTTCTTTAGCTGTAACTTGTAATTTTTGATAAATTTCATCATGTTTTATCCCTTCTGTCAGTCGTTCATTTAAATCAGAAACGTAAGTGCTGATCACTGCTGTAAAATTCAGCTTTGCGTTTTTGCTTAAAGCATCAGCCACCTTATTTTCTTTTCCTTTTATGTGTTGGATTTCAAAATCGTATTCACTTAAGAAGGCTATCCACCTTGCTTGTCTTGCATTTAAGTTGGGATGATCTAAAAGGTATTTCAGACCTTTATTATCAGTCATTAAAGTAAAATTTCTGCCTATTAAGTGGTGTCACCACATTTTTAAAGCATGTATAACAGCAGCAAGTTCTAAATCATAAGTCGCATAATTCCTTTCATGGATCTTTAACTTCCTAGACTCATAGGCAATGACATGCCCGTCTTAAGTCAATACACCACCTAAACCGTCATTACAAGCATCGGTGCATACCACGAAATCTTTATTAGGATCGGTTATTCTTAGAATAGGTGCAGTTGTTAATAAGGTTTTTAGTTTCTTAAAACTTTCTTCACATTTTAAGTTCCAATCGAATTTCTTGCCTTTCTTTTGCAAGGAAGTGATTGGATTAGCTATCTTTGAAAAGCCTTCAATAAATCTCCGGTGATTCCCATGAATGATCTAACATCTGTTACATCTTTTGGTACTGGCTAATCTTCAATTTCCCGAATCTTTTCAGGATCAACTGAAATCCCTTTCTTAGTCACTACATGACCTAAGTACTGGATTTCATCCTTAAAGAAATCACATTTGCTGAACTTTGCAAAAAGTTGTTGTTCTCGCAGTTCTTGTAAGACTATCCGTAAGTGTTCCTTATGTTCCGCTTCATTTTTAGAATAAATTAAGATATCATCGATAAACACGATGACAAATTTATCTAAGTATTTATGCATTATATTATTCATTAGACACATAAAGACAGTTGGGGTATTAGTAATCCCAAATGGCATTACGACAAATTCGTAATGTCCATACCTTGTTTTGAAGGCTGTCTTGAAGATGTCCTCTTCTTTAATTCTTACCTGATGATATCCCGATCTCAGGTCTATCTTAGAGAACACCGTAGCTCCACGTAGCTGATCAAACAGATCATCTATGCAGGGCAACAGATATCTGTTTTTAATGGTCATCTTGTTTAATTGACGGTAATCTATGCATAGTCGCATAGTTCCGTCTTTCTTTTTGACAAAGATGACAGGTGCTCCCCAAGGGGACACACTGGGTCAAATGTACTTCTTATCTATTAGCTCTTTTAACTGTGATTTTAATTCATTAAGTTCCAAAATATTCATACGATACGGAGCCTTCGAGCTAGGTACAGCACCTGGTACCAGCTCAATAGTGAAATCCAGTTCCCTCCTAGGAGGTAATCTTGGAATTTCCTCCACAAAAACATCAGTAAATTCGTTTAATACAGGAATATCCTCTATTTTCATTTTATCTTTTTCAGACTGACTTGCCTCATCTGTAATGGTTACATCATAGGCTTTACACCCTTTCCTGACTACTCTCTTAAGTTGTAAGGCAGAAATCTGTCTAATTACAGTTTTCCTAGGAATACCTTTAACTGTTACTGGCTGTTCATTATTATTATTTACGCACGTAAAGGTTTTATCAAAACCGTTTAAAACTACCTTGTGCCATTCTAACCAATCCATACCAATCAATAGGTCATACGAGCCAAGTGGCAGAACATTTAGCTTAACAGTAGTTTTAAAATAATTCATATCTAAAACACATTCTTTCACGTAATAGGTTACTTTCCTTTTTCCCCCAGTGGCTAATTGGACTAACCAGGAGCTATCAAACTTTTCAACAGTCAAATTACACTTTTCTACTATCTGAGGTGAAATATAACTAAGACTAGCTCCTGGATCTATTAAAATGGTTACAGGAGTTTGGTTAACCATACCTTCTACTTCCACCATGGAAGTCTGATAATCAACTTGACAGTTCTCCAACGCTGCATTGATTCTAGGCATAGTCCTTGCAAAATCTCCAATAGTCATTTCATCCTGCAAATTATGAATATTACTGTTTGGCTTCTTCCGATTTGGGCAAACCGAAGCATAGTGCCGGCCATTGCACTCCCAACACTTAACAGGCTCCTTTCGTTCGAAATTCTTGGTAGAATTTCCATGATTGTTTGAAGCTTCCTTGCCCTTGAAGTTATTGTAATTATTAGGAACACCATTTCTGTTTCCCTGGAAGTTCTTACCATTAGAGTGATTTATGTTCTTATTATTCCTGAAATTCTTCTGGGGTACAAACTCATTTTTCTTGAACTTAGGCTGATTACTGTTCTTTTTAGCCTTCTAGTTGGCTATACCTTCTTTCTTTTTGTTCTGTTCAAAACAGAAATTTGCCTTCCTCATTGCTTCTTCCAGAGTCTTTGGGTTATCATACTCGATTATGTCCTTGATATGATATGGCAAACAGCTGAGAAATCGCTGTACTTTAGGTTTCTCATCAACTAAATAAGGTACATACCTCAACAAACTTAAAAATTTACTGTTTAAGTCCTTCATAGTCATGAATCCTAACTCTAACTCGTAAAAATCTTTAGCTCTTTGTTCATAGTATTGTTCAGACATAAATTTCTTGTTGAAGTACCTTTTAAAGGTACTCTAGTTAACTTCCTTTTCTTTGATCCCCTTGACTCTTTTCAAATCTTGCCACCATATATCTGCTTTTCCAGATAGATTATAAATGGCCATTCTTGCCTTCAGCTAATTTGAATAGTTGTATATCTGAAAATATTTCCTCATCCCGGATAACCAGGATTCTGCCTCTTCCCCTTTTTCAGTCTCTCCGTTGAAATTTGGGGGCTTTATTTTTTTTAACTCCCCGGAAATCTCTTCATATGGCCTGTACTTTTTCTTTCTGTTATACAACTCAGCCTCACTACTGTCACTAGTAGTGTAATAGCTTTGTTGTTCCCTGAATCCTTCAGATGATGAACTGCTTTCAGCTTTAGCCAGTTTCATCTTTTTAGATCCTTTCTGATGGCTAGCTCCCTCAGATTAAGATCTTTTGCTCCTTCCTTCGACCTGAAATTTCTCCATCAAAATTTGGTTTAACTCCTCTTGAGTCTTTAAAATTCTCTCATTATCCTTCTTGACAGATTCCATTTCAATCTTTAAATCCTTTATAGTCTGCATCAGTTCTGAAGAGTGAGCAGCTACCTCTTCTAACACAGGTTCTCTAGACATTTGTCTTGTCTCAGTTTTTGGAGACTCCTCCTCAGCATATTCTTCTAACTTCTCCATACTTGCTTGTTAGATTCAGAAAAAGAAATTTTTTGTTCTTCACATAAAACAAAATACAGGTTAGTACATATATTTTTCTGTTCTGTGAAAACTAGTGGGGCCACATTCAAGCCTAGTATTTGAACCACGCTCTAATACCACATGTAATAACCCCAAATTTTTTTTTTTTAATTTACATAATATTAACATAATTGCAGTTAACTAAACATTTAATTAGTTAAGGGTTATCAGCTTTTAATTAACATTTATCTGTTGTTTGCATAGATTGATAGAACAGATCTTTTATGTTTACTGATTTGTTTCTTTTTGTGAACATAAGGTGGGGCTTCCATGAAAACAACTGGGCTTACTTAGCTTTTGAGCTAATGCATAAAAATCCTTCTGTCTTTACAGATTATAGGTAAGGAGATTTGGCTGCTGTAATAAAATTTCTAAAGTCTTTATGTACAAGTTTGTTTGCAATTCAAGGTTCAGTTTGACAGTAGAAGCTAAGCACATGTCAATGCTTACTGAGGTAAGTTCGTTATCGATTCTTTATTCTAATAGAGATAGATTTATAAGTTCTATGATTACTGAACTGTTGATATCTAACATTGTTATCAGTGACAAAAGATCTTTATAATAGATTGTTTATAAGTCAAACACGATCTCAAAGGTTCAAGTTCTAAGAAAGCACAAAACACTCTTACATCACAAGGTGTATATTCCAGGGTTTACATTTTATTACTACCAAAATTGAACTATCCACTGATAGTGTTACATTTATACTGACGAACCATGTCTTATCTCCATTACTAATGCATTAACCCATAACAACTCTTATCTTACGTCTGAAGGATAACCTAATGCAAACTAGTTATTGTTTTAATCATTAAAAGGATGTACACATAAAGGTTCAAGGTCTAACCAAATACGTTCATAAACTTCCCCTTAAATGACTTCTCCTTTATAAGTAATAATTTCTAGTCTAGTATACTTATTCCAGATATTACATTCATTGAAATATTTAGTGGCTAATTTCTTTTTGGTAAGCATTTACCAACCTTAGAGGAATATGGTAAGACCATAAAGGTTTACGTTTATGACACAATTAGTAACTATGATTGAATTTACAACTTCTTTAAATCAATCATTGTATACTCTCTAATTATAATAAAAGTGTTGGTAGATTTCTCATACGAACAGTAATTCTACTTTTTCATATGTATTATAATTCCCTTCTATCAACATGTACAAACTTAATCTAATAAAACGGTAAGGAGGTTAAATGACAAGGTAGTCATCCACCCAAAAGTACAGTTTATTGTCATATCCATTACAATTTAAGTTTATAGTTTTATTCTAAGGATAACTCTTAGAATTTTTATATTAAACATTTCTAGTTTACATTAGACACATCAAAAATTGTATAAAAGATAAGGTATTACATTTCCACTCTAGATATGGTGTTCTTATATCATGGTTTAAAGTCATATAACCACACGTTACAAGATCCTTTATAATATTGTTTGGCCGGATCAAGATAAACTTAGGATTATCGTTATACTTGCATCACAAGTGACAATATTATAATATGGTGACAATATATCATGACAAAAAATATAAGATTCGTTAACCCTTGCATCGTTGGAAGTTCCAAAGATAGGTTTATGTATTAACAAGGCTCTTGTTATTGTTATTTCAATCATAGGTTGACTTCTGCAGAGGTTCTAACGTAACCCTTGAAATAGCCCAATAATTAATTATAAAGAGATCGTTGTGATTGTTAAATAAACTATGGGAAACTTTACCCACCGTGACAAATTATTACATGGCGACGTGGCTTTGTGTGAGCCAAGCGTTGCAGTATTTAAAAAGGCTCCAAACTAAACCTAATTCATTGTTCTCCTCCACCTTCAGGCGCTCTTCCAGCTTCTTCGAGTAAGCTGGCCATTCTGTCACCTGTGCAATGCTGTGAATGCCCTTAGCTCATTCCTCTCTGCTATGATTGTGCATTTGCACCCAAGTGGAGGCCGTTCCTTGGTATTTCTCCACGCCATACTTGCCTATTCTCCTAGTTGTTTCTCGCTGCCTCAACAGCTCAAACTCCAAACCCTTGACTGTATCAGTCTTCGCCTTGTTCCTTCAGTTCACTACTATGGATGTGGTTTCTCCTTTCAGAACTATCATGGCTTGAAAGCACGATATACTGTGTATGGTTGGAAAGAAAGAACATCGCAGCTATAGGGTTTTTACCTGGTCCGTTGAATAGCTAGGTTTCCTCTGCTGTCCAAGGTTGATGAAGTGTTATAAACACTGTTTCCTTTTTGCAACTGAATGATGAACTTCCTGCTCGTGCTGTCATTGGTTGCTGCGAAGCTGGTTGCTAAATTCGAAGCCGAGGTAAGCATTATTCAGTCTTGTAACTGATAAACTCATTTTCTTGTCTATAATTTCCTTGCTTTTTAAATATGAATTTAACAACCGGTTTTTATGTTGGTTTGCAGTTACGGCGCTGCTTCTCTTCTCTGTCTGCATAAGAGTATGGGTTGCGGTGATAAGGGCTATGGTAAGCCCTGGTTTTTCCATGGCATCCACCTTGTGTAAACCCTTATAGGGTAAAGAGGGTTTGGTTGTTGCGGCCTGTTTAGACCCTTAATGCTTTTGGTTATTTAGACCATTAATGCTTTTGGTTAATGTCTTCAAGTATTAATTAATTGCTGTATAATACGCAGAGTAGATGGCAGAACCTGCTTAAGCCTTGGACAACAACAGCAATGGGAGGCCGTTCCTCCCTACCAACTCCTGGAGAGCGCTCAAACAGCGACTCCTTAGGACCCCCGAGCTTGCTCTGGTCTCCTTGGCTGGAACTAGGTGCAGTAAAGTCAGATACTAGTCTTCAAACTCAGTATTACTCCAAAACTTTACAATAAGCTCTTCCAGCTAACAAGCTAAAATAATCAAGTTACTGCAGCAATCCTCTCAAAACAACTTCCTCACTGATTTTCCCTCTTTCCTCAATGAATTTCCTGAATCACATTCACCTGAATGAATTCTCTCTGGAAAATATCTGAGCAGCCTCAGCTCTCTTCATTGAGTACTTTTAAAAGATTGCCTAGGTATTTTTGGGTTAGTTGTCATTTAATGATCCACCTTCTCTGATCCCACTTTCTTGGGGGATCATGACCCCAATTATAGGGAAGTTGCCACCTGCAACTTAGGAAGTGTCTAAGGATGCTGCCACTTTTCTTTTTCCCTCCACCTAGTTCCATCCACCAGTTTGACCAGTAACCTCTTTTTAAAAACTCTCCCATGTTGTTGTCTCCACAATTTATTTATTAATAATAAAATATTCTGAATTTACATTCCATTTCTGTTAACTCTGCTGAGTCATCAGTTCCTACTTAGCATTAATTTTATCATAATGTCTCAGGAATATAATAAAAACAATTAACGTTATTTACAAAATTGGGGTATGTGACATCTTCGCCCAGCACTTACATCTGACTTGCTCATTAGAAAGGCATGCCCAACACTTACATCTGACCTACTCGTCAGAAAAGCACGCCCAGCACTCACATATGATCATGTAGTAAACTAAAATCACATCAGAAAGTCCCAGCACTCACATTCACCAGCATGATAGGACATCACATCACTAACATCTGTGAAATGGCTCTGCACTTATATCTGACCTACTCGTCAGAATGGCACATCCATCCAGGCGGGAACACATCCTACCACAGTGATGAATGAATTTCACCCAAGCCAGAGCCCCTCCTACCACAATGATGAAATATTTTCACACATTCACCCAGGCCGGAACACATCCTACCACAATGATGAACGACTCTTACCCAGGCCAGAGCCCCTCCTACCACAGTGATGAGAGATTTGTCCACTCACATATGACCTGGTAGGAACTGAATCCTACACCCTCGTCAGAATGGCCCCCAGTCCCTGACTGAGCTACCTGGTAACGGACCAGGCACCTCCACTCTCCCTGAGAGTGGGAGTTGACCTTACATCTGTCCTACTCGACAGAATGGCTAGCACTCACATCTGCCATGGAAGGAACTTAATCCTTTGGCCATGAACAGAATGGCTCAGCCCTTACATCTGACCTGGCTCTCTCAGTCCCTGACTGAGTGTTCCTGGTAACTGACCAGGTGCCTCCATTCCCAGAATGGCATTCTGCACTCATATCTGACATGGAAGGAACCAAATCCTCTCACCATGATAGAATGGCTCAGCCCTTACATCTGACCTGCTCGTCAGAATGGCTTTGGATCTCTAGCACTCATATATGACATGGAAGGAACTGAATCCTCTCACCATGACAGAATGGCTCAGCCCTTACATCTGACCTGCTCGTCAGAATGGCTTTGGATCTCATCACTTTCTCTGGGAGGAAGCCTCGATCTGGAGAACACCAAGTCTCTCTCTAAAGTACTCGAACTTCAGCCTAGCCAATGGCTTCATCAATACATCAGCGATCTGTTCCTCCATCGCAACATACAGGAGCTTCACTGCTCCTCTCTGCACCATATCCCCAATATAGTGATACTTGATCTTGATATGCTTCGACTTGTCATGGAACACTGGATTCTTTGAATAATTCACCAACTCTGGTTGTCACAATGTATACAAGTAGAATCCAACTGGAGATCAAATATATCAGACAGTAGCTTCCACAGCCATACTGCCTCACAACTAGCTGAACAAGCTGTGACATACTCTGCTTCAGCTGTACTCAGTGCCACACAGGATTGCTTCCTGCTAAACCAAGAGATCACACCTGATCCCATACTGAAGCAACATCTTGAAGTACTCTTCCTGTCAATGGCATTGCCTACCCAATCTGAATCAACATAACCCTCTAGGTTAATCTTATGATTTGCATCGTACTTGAGCCCATAATCAACTGTAGCCCTGCATGCTTTGCAACCATCAGGTGAACATGTCTCAATGTGTTTACAACAAAGTGCATATCTGGTCTCAGGTACATCAAGGACCCAATCATCTAACGATACATCGTAGCATCAACCGTCTCTGATGAAGCATCACTTAATAGCTTCATGTTCGATGCCATAGGTGTGGTCATGGCCTTGCAGTCCATCATCCCAAACCTCTTCAGGATCTCTACTGCATACTTCCCTTGTCCAAGGAAGATTCCATCTGTACTCTACCACACCTCCATACCTAGAACAATAGTGCATCGACACATAACAGGAGTATCACTGGTCTTCCGTCTTCAACCTTGAAGCAAAGGTTGGAATCCTCTTTACTCTTATTAAAGCTTAGAGTCATCAGTAATCTATCCATCCTGTCATATCATGTCGAACCTCAGGATCTTCTGTAGTCACTCCCTCTGAAGCAAAGCATCGTACTCCCTCTGTCTTCTGTACTCTATGTACTGAAACATTCTATACTGAAGTGACAAGTAGTATCCATCTAGGATCATTGGATACTATGATCCTCTATCTTGAACTTCTTCAAAAGTTCATCTTGCACCCATCTGCGAGTTTGTCATCCTCTATCAACCTTGTAGAAAAGGTTAAGATATTCATCAAGCTCATCATGTATGTATTTAAACTCTTACTGGCTGCAAATGTCTCTTCGTAGTCTACGCCTTCCTTTCGTGAGAAGCCTCATGCTACAAATCTTTCTTTGTATCCCACGATGTTTCCATATAATGCATGATGGAATTATGAACTTCTCTTCAGGTCTCGATAATACGCCCTGACATCATTCTTCTTGAACTGGTCTTCCATTTCTTCTTAGTTACTTCTTCATGGCTAGAAGGTTCTGCATCAATGATGTCACTGCATTCATCATATTATTCGTTGTCTTGAAATGTCGTCACTTGTTCTTCAGAACAAGTCTTCATTCTTCTTTGCTTGTAGGAAATTATGTATGCGGTCTTTCCTACAAGTCAAATGCAATTGTATGGTTAGAAACATTTCATAAGGAATATTTATACTAGCAAATACTTATGCATAAATATATGATCATGCAACTACTTTAGCCAATACAACATTCATCCATATCTCATTGAAACTTTCTAGATGCCTTCCATCTCTACCAAGACAACATTGAGATTGTGCACTAATCCAATATGTCAGCAAAGAGGTTTCATTCTAGATAAGTAGCAATGGAGATTTATATAGCACCATGAGCTACTTACCCATCACATGCATATTAGTAGTGTACTGTCGTTAATGCAAACATCCTATCATGCATAATACATCAACTGAATATAAACAAATGCATAACAAAACAATATCATGAATTGACAATTGAATACTTATCTTTATTTGTTTCGAGGGTAGACTCCTTCTTGAGCCTTCAACTTCATTGTCTTCTTCATTCATAATCGCATCGTTTCTTATCCAAATGCTGAGGTGGATAAGAGGTTCTTCAAGAGTTGATTTCTTCATATTCCTCATTGCTTGAGGGATCTTCTTTGGATGGTGAAAGTCGGATCTTCAAATGCTCCCGTCTTCTCTTCTCGACCTTCTTCTTCTTGTGAGTTTTCTTCCCAGAGTCTATTGAAAGCAATCACTTTCTTCTGGAACACATTCCTCACATGAATGAATCCCATGATCCTGGGAGGCTATTCAAGGTGGCCATCACCACTTCTACATTCTTCACTTTTTCTTTTACCGCTTCAAGTTGTTCTTGATTTGCATGGTCTCTGCATTCTAGATCTTCACATTCTTCAACTGGTTTCTTTAGGTCATATTCTGATTTTTGTTCTTCCCTTCAAATAGCTTGAAATTATGGAAGACCTTCAACAACTTTGCTTGCAATAGGTAGTGCTCTATAATGCACATGTGCAAGCCTTCTATGCCAAAGCTCATTTGGCTCAACTGTGTCATGGATCAAGGCTTTTTCTGGATAGCCCTTCAATTTGTACAAGCCTCCTTCTTGTTCTCCAATCACTACTGCATCATCGATAGTCTTCCCTTTTGGCCAAATGATGACTTGACCATCTATGAATGCAACCCGCATTCCTTTTGCATCAATGTTGAAATGGAGAGAAGGTTCTTCTTGAGTCCTGGAACAAACAATACTTCTTTCATTGTTAGACACTTACCAGAGTCTAGCTTGTATGAAGATCCCCCACTACCTTTTATTGGATATTGTTAGTCATCTCTTAGTTTCACCTTGTGAGGTGATTCATGTTCTAACAGTCTTACAAAGGATTCCTTGAATCCCATCATATGTTTGGAAGCCCCACTGTATATAAGCCAATCATCACTTCCATGAGTAATGTTACCTGTGAGAGATGATATCAGAACATATTCATCCTCGCTTGAAGAATCTTCACTTTCATATCTGGATCTCTTTCTGGATGGTTCATCATCCTCTGCAGCATTAGCATGATTTCTTCTTTGGCCTTGACCAATTTCTTCTTGTGAAAGGCTTCTAACCTTATCTCCCTCTGAAACTGGAACCTCTATACTCATGTAGGTGTCCAATCCATTTTCTTCAGAGAGATCATATACTTCACCAAGCTTATCATAAATCTGATGTGATAGATCACTTTGAAATGAGAACCTCAAATGAAAATAGCAAAGGATTAGATCTTACCGATTTGAGGTGTCCGTCCTGGTTCCGGAGCTCGCTGATCTAGGGTTTGTCACAGAAACCCTAATTTTAAAAACTTGGAATCTTTTAGATCTGATTGGATAGACAGATAGATATCTTCAAATGGATCTATCCAATGTACTCCTTTTCTGAAAACAGTGGAGGGAAGCTCCCAGAACAAGAAGCCCTAGATTTCCAATTTCTTCTGCAGAAATGCTTGTTACTGTTTCTATGATATATCTGAAATTACTACTCCTATATGTCTGAAATTTTGTACTGAGGTAACCTCGCATGTCCCTGATCTAACACCATAGGTTTCATCAGAATTTGTTTCACCATTTTGGATTTATGATCCTTTTCCCAAGGTGACCTGTTACAGGACTGTTCAGAATAGCGAAGTTGTACGGCATGCCACATGTCACTGGTTGATCTTCTGAGTCTGATATTCGGACCACCGAAATTAAAGTTCGTGCCCCTTCTGGAAAATCTTCAGGAATTCCATTTGGACCTCTGTAGCCCAAGATATTTCATATCTCCCCAGATGTCCCGTTTAGGGATGAATTCTGGAGGAGGCTAGAACCCTAACTTGGAGAGATCATATCTCCTGGAATACAGCGAATCTGAGTCTGATTGTTGGACACAAGTGTCATCATGATGTTATATTCGGCCCTACAATTTTCAGCACTTGAAACTTCTCCAATATCGGAATATAGCGACTATACCAAAACTTAGCAGTTTTAGTATTTAGGGTTTCTCTAGCTCGGGGTCAAACTAGGGTTTGACTTTTCCAGAGTTTCACCCAACCAAATTTCTTGATCCAGGTCTCTAGAATTTGGTTTTGATGAGGAGAACAATCCTATTTTGGTCTCACTCAAAAATTCCTCTTCTGTAGAAAGCCCTAATTTCCGCATCGAAGACTGAAAATGCTCGGAATCAAATTCCGCTTCGACAGAAAGATGCGCCCTAGGGAAGAGAGTAATTCCTCCTTACTTTTGCTGAAAATCTGTGGAGGAAGATCCAAAAACTAGGAATCCCTAGTTCCCGCAGCTGCACAGTGTCTTCTTCTCAGGTTAGCTCTGATACCATGTTAGTTTTTCCACATTTAAGCTAGCATTATGTTAGGATCTTTTCACTGAGAGAATAACAAGCACAACAATAACATAAGCACACCACAAGAGACAAGAGACACAAAGAGTTTTGATCGGGGAAACCATAAATGGAGAAAACCCCGCAACTTCCTCAAAGATAGAATCACCACAAGATGTAAGACTCCAAAATAGTAAGATGCACTCCCAACAGCAGTAGTCTTCTTCTTCTGTCTAGTCCCAGTATTTCCTTCTTCACTAGTGTGCCACACTTGAGTGAGTGAATGATGTGTGTGATAAATAGAGAGTCTCACTCTCTATTTATATTCTTCCGTTCACTTGAAGTGCACTTAATCACGTAGTCTCAACTTACAATTACTTACTCAAGCCTACACCTTAATTAGTGTATAATAACTCAAGTGCCCCGAAACTGTGGGGACTTACCTAATGACTTGACAAGACTTGTTTACATTATTAATCCTCCCGATCGAAACATCGGGGCATGACAACATGACTCAAATACATAATAGAAACATCCCGGAATAAACATCGGGTTACAATACATAAGATACATAGAAGAATACATTTTGAAGTTACATATACATCAACAGAAATGTGTGTCCAAAATAGTCAAACAAGTTTCCTTACAGGAAAGGCTTCTGCAAAAGGTCTATGGTGAAACTCATAGACTTCCCCCGTCTTTGTGTTCAAAAAATTAACAAGGCTTGTTCATCCTGTGTCTTTTTGTTTTTTTCCCATTCCTTCAGTAACTTCTTAACTCGAGCCAAATTTTGCACAAAATGTGTTGCAGCATGTGATCTGGCTTCTGCTCCATAAGGGGTCCAGTTTGATTGTATGAACTCAAGTACCTCCTCATGATTAAGCCAGGATGCATCGAATTTTAAAGGATTGGTTGGTTTTTTATGGTTTCTTGATACTTCCAGACAGATGGCCTGATGATCCGAGTCCCCTTCTGATTCTACCCATTGCTTGAACTGTAGATCATACTCTAGTAAACTTTCCCCCACCACAAAGCTATATAGTCTTTTTGAAATTCAGTCTTCCCTTGTTCTTCTGTTTGTCCAACTTAACTTGAGCTTCTGAAGATCCAGGTCCACCAACTTAAGGCTCTATAACAGGTTTTGGAAGAAAGCTTCAAAGGGGTCCACTCTTGCATTTGGAGCCCAGATCTCATGGGTCACAATGGTGAAATTAAGGTCCCCCCCGATAATCACATTCTCCTTTTTTAGAAACTGAGAAGCTTGTACTGACTCCTAGAAATCCACTCGACCATTATAATGCCCATAGATGTTTATAAGGTTGAGTTGTAGGTTTTCTTCTGCCCAGAAAAGTTCTAGCCCCATTCCAAAGGAGGCTCCCCATGAGTTTTCACAACGCAACATGGTAGGGTTCCATCCAATTGCTAAACCTCCTGAGTGACCTTTTGCACTTTGGGCCAGCCTTGGTGAAACTGCTTGAAAGATAAGACAAAACCCTAGATACCTCATCTTCAGTGCCTAGGGTTTCTTGTAGTAGAATGATATCAGGTTTCTACACCTATATCACTCTTTTTAGGGCAAGTTTTTTTCAGGTACTTTCTAGACCCCTGCAGTTGAGAGATAGGAATTTAATTTGGGACCCCCTTTAGGGGTTTGCACTGCTCCAAGTGCCCCAAAAAGATTTTTTTGCTTACCATTTGCTTGATCCCAGAGTGATTTTTGTTGGGAAAAGGATAGGAAAGAGGATCTGCCTCTTCCTTTCCCCTGGGTTGGGAGAATTGGGTTTTCCCCCAAGATGAATAAAGGGTTTCCTTGAGCTGGTATGTCCCTTGAATGGAGGTGAAATATGATTGGGGAGATGGATTCAGAATTAGGAGATGAGTTGATCAAGGGTTGGGGAGCACAAGACTGTGTGGGGGAAATAGGTCGCTCTTTTGAGAGGGAGGGGGGAGAAGGCAGGGAAGCAGGAGGGGATCGGGGTTTTTCCTGGGTGGGAGGGGGATGAACTGTCACAGATGTGTATGTGTGTGTAGGTGCACCATCATTTATAATCAAATTATTTAACTGTTCCTTTATAGAAAGAACAAAGGACATACCCATGAGATGTTGCATGCTTCCTTTAGTATGAAGTTATGTCTGCTCTTCAGGGGGGTGCTGTGGCAGAACAGTCTCAATGATTCTTTCCCCTGGTGTTGAATATTTCTTCCCTTTTTCCTATGGATCGGCATCCTTATGGTACCTTATTTTACATGTTGTTGTAGATGTTGCAATAGGGCATTTTCGTGCTAGATGTCCCACTTTGTGGCACCGATGACATCTAAACGGTAGACCCTCATAGTCCAATGCATGTTGCCTAGTTACATTGCCTCTAATGAGGTTTAGGTACTCCCTGAGATCCATTCTAATGTTCATAGAAACCAAAATTCATGCCACCGCCCTCCTCTGGGTTTGTAGGTATGAGAAATATTCTTCCAAGTATGTCCCTATGGCATTACCGAGGTCCTTCAGCAAGGCTGGGTTCCAAAATTCCAGTGGTAGGACTGGTAATCGTACCCATATGACCCTTATATCCATTCATTCACTATCAGCATCAAACAAGGGCGTCCATCTCTTAAAAAGAATGGGTATCATCCCATAGAACCAGTTTTTGTTCAATATTTGCTCTGCATCATGATTGTTGTTGAGGGTGAAAGTATACCAACCCTTTGATAAATCATCTACCTCGGCCGCAGATGTTAAGAGGTTTGTTCAATTTGTGTGAACCCATCCCTTTATCTCTTCAAGGTTAGGGTGTCAGCCACGAATTTTCCCGACAATTACCTGATCATCCATATCTTCCACTTCTTCTATGGCCACATTGACACCTCAAACCATATTTAGGTTTCCACCGCTTAGCGCCAGGAACTTGTTTTGCCTCTTTTGCCTAGGTCTTATGTTTTCTTCTTCCTCCTCTAGTGTGGTTCCTGCAGATGGGTTGTGACTGGTGTCCAAGCCCGAGCCTGGTAGAGTTTCTTCAATGCAAGTTGATGCTAGCACTGAGTTGACAAAACCCTCCGCATTGGCTTCTCCGGCTACGATATTTGTTAGTGGAGGAGGTGGTTCCAACCAACCAGCATTCAAAAAATCCCCCAATTCTGGAATGGTTTGTTCAAGTTTTGAGAAATCCAGGTCCAGATGGAGGAGAAAATCATTATGTGTCACTCCCGACGGTGAGAAAGCTGATCCTGAGTTGAAGAAACCCTCGATAGAATCCGATGATGAGAAAAATGTAGGGTTTCTGGCTGAAGGTTCTGCGGCAATGCCTGTTGACGGGGGTAGCAAAAAGATAGCGCTTAGTGGGTCGTTTTCCTTATCTGCCTCCTTGTCATCCATGGCTGTAGTGGCCCTTCCAGTTGGCAGCGATAATTTTGGGTGGTTGCGGTCAAGATGAACTAAACTAAAAAAATCAAATAAAAAAAAATTAAATTATAAAAATTAGTTAAAAAAAAATTAAATTCCAAGTCTTTTATATAAAAATCAAATAAAAAAATTTAAATTACATTAAATAAGACTTAAGATTATATTTTTCATTTTGAATATTTATTTTCTTTATTTAAAAAAATAAAATGAGAATGCATAAAAATATATAAAATGTTAAAATAAAAATAGTGAAGATCTTGGTTTAAATAAAATAATATATTACATTACTCATAATCTAGAATCACAAATAACATTTTATGCTACAAGATTTTATGTCGCTTATGGGGGTGACTATTACCCAAATCCACTTGGCATCCTCCCAAACGTGTTTGAAGACTATGATGCTGAACATACTAGATGGGAGGTATTAGTGAAAATTGGGTCATGGTGCTCCAATGTAATGTAATTGAAATTGAATTTTTAGTTGTAATTAAATGTTAAATTTGAAAATGAAGACGATGATGATGGTGATGATGGTGATGCTGATCATGATGATCATGATCATGATCATGAATATGATGATGATCAACATGATGAAGATGGTGATGATGGTGATGATGGTGATGATGTTGATGATGATGATGATGATGATGATGATGAGGGTCATGATGATGAAAGACTATTGGGTGTTATAACATCTTAATTAATCCACCTAATATTTAATTAACGACCGAGGTTGGTAAACTTAGAGTTGACACAAAGTATATGCGAAGGTAGAGGGGTTCCTATGGTGTCGTGGAAATATTTTAACAAATAAAAGGTCAAAATATATTTCAAAATGAAAAACCAGGTCAAACTCCTAAGAATTCAACTATTAAGGTAATCAAACCATAACGAAACACTTAGACTAGAGAAGTATCAATCTATACTACTCTATTCTATAAATAATTACTGAAAGATAAAAATGAGAATGCGTAAATAAAAAAATCTGAAATATTTTATGTCATTTACGAGGGCGACTATTACCCAAATCCACTTGGAAGCCTCCCAAACATGTTTGAAGACGATGATGCTGGACATACTAGATGGGAGGTTAATTTATTTAAAAACTATAAATGATACTAACAATGGAATGGTAATTATATGAACTACAATAAACACATGAGGCAAAGAAAAAGGAAATCGATGATTACAGTAATTTAATTGCATAAACAAATTGGAAATAAACATGATGATGAACACGATGATGGTCAACATGATGATGATGATGAATATGATGGTGATGATGGTGATCATCATCATTTCCATCATCATCATCATCATCATCATCACCGTCATCATCCAACAATCCGTAGTCGCAAGACGATGATGATAAAGGCAACGGCGACGACGACGATGACGACGATGATGATGATAGTGATCTTCATCATGATGCTGATGAAAATGATGATGATGAGGATGAGGATGAGGATCACGATGATGAAGATGATTATGATCAACATGATGAAGATGGCGGTGATGATGGTTACGATGATGATGATGATGATGATGAATATGATGATGATCATCATCATCATCACCACCATCATCATCATCACGATGATGACGATGACAATGATGAGGGTCGTGATGATGAAGATGATGGTGATGACGGTGATGATGATGATGATGATGACCATTTCCATCATTATCATCATCATCATAATCATCACCATCCACATCACCATCATCGTCATCATCATTATCATCATGTTGATAGTCATCGTATTCATCATCATGATCATCACCATCACCATAATCTTAATCATCCTTGCCATTACCGTGATGTTCAACATCATCGTCTTCATCACCATTATGTTCATCTTCACCATCACCATCCACATCACCATCATCACCACCGTGACCACCATAATCATGATCACCATGATGATAATTAGATGTAGAATCGATCTTCACCATGAACAAAAATCCAATCATGAGACTTCATCAATAAGACAATTCAAAAATGAATATCAAGAATGTTAAAATATACAACCATATTACCTTATTAAATGGATAAAGTTAGGAAATATGTTTTTATTGGACAATAAATGGATAAACTTTTTCTGAAAATTGGGTCATGGTGCTCCAATTTGACAAGCACATTGATACTTTGAAAACAAGAATGTATTGGTGCTCCAATGTGATAGCACATTGATACTTTGAAAACAAGAATGTATTGGTGCTCCAATGTGACAAACACATAGATTTTAAATTGTAATGATCTTGACGATGATGACGACGATGATGATTATTGTAATGGCGATGATGATTGTAATGATGTTGACGATGACGAAGATGAAGATGAAGATGATGATGATGACCATGATGATGAAGATGATGATGATGATGATGATGTGAATGATGATCATGGTGATGGCAATGCTGATGTTGTAAATGATGATGATGATGATAATGTAGAAGATGGCACTAATGATGATGACAATGATGATGATGATGATGATGAAGACGATGACAATTATGATGATGATGATGAGGGTCATGATGATGAAGACGGTGATGATGAAGACGATCACGATGGAAATGATGATGATGATGGAAATGATGATCATGATCATGATCATGAGGATCATGATCATGAGGATCATGATGATGAATACAATGATGCTCAACATGATGAAGACGATGATGATGAAGACGACGACGACGACGATGATGATGATGATGGAGATGATGATGGAAATGATGATCATGATGACAAGGATCATGATGATGAAGACGATGATGATGAAGACGACGACGATGATGATGATGATGATGGAGATGATGATGGAAATGATGATCATGATGACAAGGATCATGATGATGAAGACGATGATGATGAAGACGACGATGATGATGATGATGCTGATGATGAAGATGGCGATGATATTCATCATGATGGTGATGGAAATGATGATGATGAGGATCATGATGATGAAGACGATGATGCTCAACATGATGAAGACAATGATGATGAAGATGATGGTGATGATGGTTATGATGGTTATGATGATCATGATTATCATGATGATGATGATGATCATGATGATGAACACAATGATGATGATGATGAATATGATGGTGATCAACATGATGATGATTATGATGATGATGAAGGTACAATACTTTTCATCATTTCTATCTGACACATCCGTACCTTACATCAGATGTTGTCAGATTTCGGGTTCAAATCCTATTGTGCTTCATCATTTTATATTATATCAACATGGTCATCACCATCATCATCATCATCATCATCACCACCATTGTTGTCATCATCGTCGTCATCAACATCAACATCATCCAAATCATCAACATCATCATCATCTTCATCATCCTCATCATCATCATGATCATCATCACCATCGTCATCATCCTCATCCTCGTCATCATTATCGTCATCGTCATCATCATCATAAACGTCATCAAAATCATCGTCAACATCATCATCATCGTCGTCATCATCATCATAATCATCATCATCACCATCGACATCATCAATGTCATAATCATCATCGTCGTCGTCGTCGTCGTCGCCGTCATCATTTCATATGATATCAACATGAACATCGTTATCTTCATAATCGTCATCATTGTCGTCGTCGTCGTCGTCAACATCATCATTTATGTTAACAATTTGGTATCATCATCATCATCTTCATCATTTCATTGTAGGGATTAGGTGAGATTGTAGAGACTAGGTGAGATCACCATCATCATCATCATATTATAATAAAAAATACTATTATGGCAATACTGTTTACCTAAGTTAAAATACTATACATATACCTAAGTTAAAATACTATTTGTGGCTTTGTTGTATCATTTTGCGGCTCTGGTGTATCACTTTTATGCAATTTGGACTAGCTCCTAGTTTTGATTTGGAGGTTAAGGTTCACATTTGGAGCTCACGGTTCAGAATTGGAGCTCATAGTTTCGATTTGGAGCTAAAGGTTGACATTTAGAGCTCACGGTTCACATTTGGAGATCAAGGTTTACATTTGGAGCTCACGGTTTCGATTTCGAGCTCATGGTGTGCTCATGGCTCAACGAGTAAGAATCACCTCATTTTTTTGGGCATGTTATGATAGGGGTTTTTTGGTCATGCTGTGATAGGGGTTTTGGGCATGCTGTGATTTTTTGGGCATGTTGAGATAGGGGTTTTGGGCATGCTCCTCCAAAATATGCATTAAAAAACCCCATTTGTAGAGAGGAGACGCAAATGGTGGAAGTGCCCAAGAAGTTTGATTAATCGAATCCTGCAGAAGTTAATTGACAAAACCAGGATTTCTATTGCATGTACAGTTTCATTTTATGAATAAAAGATAGATTCGTCATTTCTGTGTGTGAATTAATGCATCTTTAGGTATTCTAATTTAATGGTGAATATTAGTTATATGTGGTGAACAAATTATGTGCATGAATCCTGATAAAAATATATAATCTGATCTCTGTGAATGTATTTCGATCCATACTTGATCCATATGTAAAAGAAAATTCATTTCGGCGTGTGATTGTGTAAATTTTGGGTATTCTAGCATGTGATTATGTAAATTCCATGTTTAGAATATCCTAGTTCAATCCATCTACGAGTTCAGTGATGTATTCAACAAAATTCTATTATTTCCATGATTGCCTCATGTTTTCTTCTTTTCATTGTCACCAAATCTCTGCCTTAACACCTTAAAATGATAGTAAACCTTATTATGAAACCCTCCCACTATATAATATATCTTTTAACCCCTAAATTATAGGGATTCAAATTCCAAATTCTTCTCATAGCTTGAATACATGAATCATTCTTCAAGTAGGATGTGTTCAACATGAACCATGTACTATGTAGCTTGGGTATTTTAAAACTACAAGAGAACCTATAATTGGTTGGTGATGATATAAGGGGAAGTATCTCAACACATAAATTAGTCTTCTACCTCTATGATCAAATAAAAAGAATATGCGTTCACATGAAATATCTATTGCTCTCTATTCAGACTTATATTTTGATCAACAGGTTTCTATGCATGTCTTTCTAGCAATAGATGCTTATCACAACATGTATATACTCTGTAATTTTGTTCTCAGTATCTTAAATTACATATTAAATGGTATTAATTCCATTAATCCACCCTTTTGACTAATCGTTTAGTGTTGAAATATTGGCCAAGCCTAGAGCATGGCCTTTTAAGTTAAACACAATCTAAATAACATGGTTTATCTGGTTTAATCCATGTTCAATAATGGCATCTTCCAACCTTGGTGATATAAAATTGCAACTCCGCCTCTATATTTATCATGGTTTGTGAAAAATACAATAGAATCTACCCATATTCCTTAAAGGGATAGTTTAACTTCTTCTAAGCACCAAACATCAAGTTTAGAAACAGCATCTCTTACTCTTTGAACCACTGATTTTTTACTATAAAATAGTCAATTAGCTCCTGTACCTTCCATGATACTACCTTGTTTCTACATTGAGGCTTAATGGGCTTGGACTATTGGCCAAAGGTTGGGTGCATGAGTGTCTCAATTCTTACCAACAAGGAATAAGATTTTATTCTATGGTGAAGACTATCGAACTTTGGGTGTTGGCAGTATTGATGTATAACATACACAAGGAATAAGAAATGGGCAGAAAAAGAAACAACAATATAGAAATAAAAAGTGATATAATTTACTAATAAAAAATGATATAACTTGCTAACTTTAACATGATACTAATCATGCTAACTTTAACTTGATACTAATCATGTTCCAGGAAACTCAAGTTATCACAGAGTCTAGTCAACCTTGAAGAAAAACTGATTTTTGAAAAGAGGACAGTGTAGTAGTTCGTAAAAAATTAATTCTACATCAATGCGGAGGAATGTGACAAATGCAATTCAAAAGTATACACAAGGGACAAAGTACCAATGTGCACCTCCACGGTGCTAACATATCTATCTCACTCAGCCCAGAATTAGGTATGACTGTTGCCTTTTCCCACATTCAGCCCAGAATTAGGTATGACTGTTGTCTTTTCCCACATTCAGCCCATAATTAGAAATGAATATTTTTTTAGGGCTGCTTGAGGCCACAAATAGACCCAGAATTGCCCATAGTGCTGTAAAAAAGGTATAGACCTATCTAAAAAGTAATCTTTGTCATAGGATCACTTTTAGTAAACTATAGGAAATGCATGCCAAGGGTTAATGAAGTATGCTTAAGGTTGTATACTTCTACTAGAATATTATTAACAAATACTAAAACTATCTATGAATATTATTAACATAATAGTTTAAGGGCATTCCTTTAGACACTAAACCAACAGTCTTGGGTATCTTTGACCAACTTTAAAGGGCATTGTCTTGCGACCTTATATAATATTTCTTAGTGAATTATGGAGGGAACCTTGGTGGTCTATAAAGGGAAATTGACCAACAAACTCTGTATTTGAATGGTTTATAGTGAAGTTTTGAAAATGTGTTCTAATTCAAGGCCACACTTATGCATGTTTCAGATTTGAACAACTAGTTTGGCTGATGAATAGCATTGGAGGGATGGACTTATGAGGGATTGATGTCCAGAGAAGGAATGTTTTCTCCTTGTGTTGCATAAGCAAGTATTATGGTATTCAAACAATTGATCCAACATAAAATTTCAATAGTGGTATGCTTTAAAAATCCTACCCTTTCCTTTCAGTTAAAAAAATTGTCCTAATAATTATATACATCCTTTTTCACCTCAGTGGTGCCATAGGCTATCTAGGGTGTGGAATGGACATTGTAATATAAACAAAACAATTATTCCATGACCTTTTTAGGTCTACGTTTCCTTTGTCTATCATCTATGTTTGCTCATTTCTGGCATATTCTTGCACCTTAAATCTGCAAACTCAGGACTGCATTATTCATTTTTTCTAAAACCTGCAAACCCTAATTTCTCTATTGTTTGTCTATTGTTATCTCTCATATACCTGTCAACGTTTGGTTGTAACCCTAAATGATGGAAGTTTTCCATTCCATTCATGAAGAATTCCTTTCAATTGAACCCTAAACATAAAGAATTCCATTCAATTCAACCCTAAATGATGGATTCTGATGCAACTAATACAACCTCAAAACCATAATGGCTATCAAGGCAAGATTCAGACGGTAGTTTGTTGTAATGAGTTGGAATTTTTTCTAAGTTATATGTAAGCCTACGGGTGTAGAGTAAGGAGAGAGGAGTGGCCAAGAAAATGATTAATCGGACCAATGTAGACTGAAGAACTGACCTAGAAGTTGTGTGATAAGATCAATGTAGTGTTAGAAGCTCTCATAATGTGAACTCGTCTAAAGAGGTTGGATAAAGTAATGCATTTCTTTGGATATCCGACATATATGCTATACCACTGACATCATAAATTCATTTATATGACTTTATCCATGTCTACAGGGAGCACAATATGAGTGCAGACCATTTATCCAACGAAGCATTGAATATGAATGTTGGCCTCCTCTCCTTCTCGTAACTTTTAGAATAACAAATAATTGAGGAAGGCATGATACAGTTAATTTAAGAGCCTTTTGATTTGTGCGGAATAGTATTTTTTGGTTCTTTCTACTATGGGATACATCAGCATATTTCTTGTTTTAGTTGGGGATATAGAGTTTGTTTTCATCCCTTCAGAGGTGTGTTTTCTCCACCCTCAATGCCTCCTTGGATAAGTTGTTTGGGCTCCTTATGTTCTCCATGTAGTATTTCTACTTCAGTTTTCTTGGGATTGTGGGTTTTGTTCCTCCCGATGAGGTTTTTTTTATATTTATGATCTCCACTCATTAATGGACTATGTAAAAGTTACCTTTTATTCACAACTGAATATCAAGCTGGAACACCTCTTTTTCTTCTGAAAAAAAGATACAGAATATTTGCAAATGCTTTTATCACATATATTGAGATTGATAAAATGGGTCTTTTATATTTTTGGGTGAGGAAACAAACTAAATTAAAATAGGTACACCAATCGATATTGTAAAAAAATAGTTTGTATTTTGAGATTAATTGGCTGAAGCATTTGATATGGAACAACTTGATATCTATATCGTCTTAAAGGACTATGTGTTGAATTGTTATACTAGGGATTTATTGATATTATTCAGTATAATGATATCGACATTATCTCATGCTTATAGGTCTTTCCAAGTTTTTTGCTGGTATTTTGCTATGTTTTTGCCAAAAAAAATTCTGACCATGGTGCAGGTAGAACCAAATAGGTATTTGTCAGACCTGTCTTCCTCCAGCGAGGGGAGTTTGGGAAGGCTAGAGGAAAGTGAGACATCCTGTAGGTCTACAAGGGCTATATCAATTAGATGTCATAAGATCAAAAGAAAATTCAATAAACGCATCGATTTTTTTCTCAAAGGAGGGGGGTCATGTTCATATGATGATGAGATAGTGAGAGACATCAAGGTGCCCTTAAGGTACAAACACCTAGTGAAACAATGGGTTCCTACGGATCTTCCTCAACTAAACACTGATTTTTGTGTGAATGAGAGGATATATAGAATTGCACCGTCGTAATTGCATGGATTGGGGTTATTTTGCATGGATGGCATAAAGATTGGATACTGTAGATGTACAAAATTGATGGAGTATGTTGGAACCTCTTACAACTACAATGATTGGATGCGCCTGGTCCAATATACACGAAGTATGCATAGATATGGGTTGTCAGCAAATTATATACAACTGAAAGACAAAGCTCAAAATAAAGGAGCAACATTGTACATGGACGGAAGGCCAAAAACAACTGGTAATATTGTGGGGTTTATAAACAGTACACAACCGGGGTCTACACTTAAGAAACCCAACTTCTTATTCGAGTCATGTGAAGGAAATTGTGTCTTTGTATGTTCCATTAAATCAATAGTTGTTGGCAAAGAACTACTTATTAATTACAATTTGAATCATGTAGATACAAACACGGTTAGTATGGTTGTGGTACATCCAACAATTTACCCAACCTTTTATTAATTATTTTAACATCTATAGGATTTTCTCGTTAGCATATAATTAAAATTTTCTAATAAATTTCCTATGTTGACTTCGCAGGGAGGTGATGGGGGGCTCATCACCCCAACATAAGGTGAGAGGAGTACAAGAACCACGAGTAAATAGGTATACATCAAAATGTTATGTTTAAAAATTGTTTTAGTGAATATTCTGGTTTCGTTAGGTAATTTTTAGTATGTTTTTGATGCAGGGTTCTCTCAGGAGCACCTCCGTCTATGTAGATGTTAGTAGACCTGAATCAAGGTGGAAGGTATACATCAATATTTCCAATGTAATAAATTTAGGATAGACAAACATATCTGTTGTTATGTATTTTCATTAATATATTCAATTCGTTTATATAATCTTTTCTATTTTCCATGCAGAGTGTTGATCAGGGAATCCAACCGGCTATTGATCAGCCGACTGCAGCATCGGTGAAATAGGTAAACATGAATGTAATTCTCCATTTCAAATAATTTAAAATCGTACACATGTATATCGTGTAGCACAATTTTTATTTTGTTATGTATTTTTATGTTTTTATGTTTGCGTTCATGACGATAATGTTGTCTACCTTTTTTACAGGTTGATGACCGGGAAAAGTCAATTGTTGATCAGACGATTGGAGCCTTGAGGAAACCTGTAAACCTAATTGTAATTCCACGTTCTAAATATTTCAAAATTGTACACATATAAAACATGTAGCATGATGTTTATTTTTGTTCTGTATTTGTTAGATTTTACATATTGCGTTCATTGTGATAATGTTCTCTACTTTTTTTGTAGGTGGCTAATCGAGGTGAGTCCCCATCTGTTCATCAGACCATACCCTCGTCTAGGCATCATGTAAACCTATATGTAATCCTATGAATCTATCATTATAGACATTTTTTGTTAATATAATGTTTTGCACACACTATTGCTTCAAAGACTAAGCAATGTTTATATATTTCTGTTGCAGACAAGGGATTCAGTTTATGAAACACCATCTCAAAACTCTTTACAAATGAGGTCTCCCAATTGATGAAAGATAATGAAATTACAGGGTCTAGAGACCCATTGAGGGTGCTTCAGAAGACCATGGAAAAACAAAATGAGGAACTGGTTCTTCTGACATTGACAGTTCCGCAAATACAAGAGATGGAATCAAATTTTCAATTGTTGTTACAGAGACGTCGACAATTGGAAGTAAGTTCCTGAATAATAATGTAAAATCATTTAGAACTTTATAATATTTAATTTTATATGCTATTGAACTTATAATACAATGGTTTGAATTTACAGCAAGTTATGTAGCTTTGCAGTGGTGGTCAATTCGTTGTTGGTCTCAGTGACCAAACCACTCCACGTACACCGCATACTGCTCCCTTATTTTCCATTGAACAGTCAGCAACACACTCTGTGACACCCTCGAGGATAGTAGAGGGTGCAGTCGATGCTGACCAACCCACAACAGATGTTGCAGAAGAAGGGGTGGATGCAGGGTTAGATAGAGAGGTGGATGCATTTCCTAGATCTTCTCGTGTCACTAGCACTGGTTCAGTAGTGACGACATTTTTGGTGAACGAAGAACTAGTTCCAATAAAGATAGAGAAGATTCCATGTGATTATAGATTGTTCAATTTAGTTTCTATAATTTGTGTCTATTATACCAATAATATTTTTTAATGTTCACTAATGATGGCATTAATGTTTTACATGAAATGATATATTTTATAAACATCTAAATGATTTGTCCTTGGAGATCTTCGGGCCCAGCATCTGCATAAGGTGGGACAAGCAAGAAAAATATTTAAAGGATGAGTTGACTAACCGCTTGGTTGGTATGTTCTGAAAGGATACCTTCGATACATCGAAGGTCCTACAGAAGGCTGGACAACATCTAAATATTTTTCAAGACCAGTATAGGGTTCACCTACAAAAGAACCCTAGGTATGAGCGCCCTCCAATGATTATATATATGGAGTGGAAATCCCTGGTGGAATATGGAAAAGAGAAGGGCCTGAGAAAAGCAGGAAATATACCACCAGGGACAGGAAGGTATGCAATACATTCCAAAATGTAATGGTAAGCCTTATTATTATTAATTTTTATATCGAATTTGGAACATCGACTAATGTAATTCAACACTTGATTAGGATGTCGGACACATCTAAGGCCACCAAGGAAAGAATGGAAAAAATTTGTCAACTCAAGCTTGGGCCTGGTGGTTACTCAAACTTGGCAGCCCGATATGTAAGTATTGAAAACCCAAAATCGCATCCAAATATCATACAAAAAATTATTTTCGTTTGATTCTAGCAAAAAATGTAAAATTAATGACATCATGCAAATATGCAAGCCAACCGGTTCAAAGAATTGCCCACTACAGATTACATGAAGCTTGGATTCGAACAAGGATTTGCCGTTGTTGTTGAATGCCGAAGAAGCTTGTCTAGGCATACTGGATGATCTTCTGTTGATTCATCTGGTGAGCAGGTATGTAAAAATTATATAGTTTAATTATAATTTATTAATTCTCATGCAATTTATTCGTTATAAAAAATTAACATAAACTATTTATTCCTTTTTTAGCAAGAAAGTAATGATCCCATTCATGTCGAGGATGCACACCAACCAGATGAAGATCATGCTTCGATTCCTGGTAATGAATTTATTAATATGCTACAGTTTTGTATAGATAATTGCAGATGATGAATATTAATTCTAATTCTACACAATTCAACTGCAGAGCATGTACATGCAGATAACACTGAACAGGTTGAGCCTGTATAGGATAATGATGAACATGCTGATGTGCCCATGCCACGTAAAAAAACACCTTCGTAATTTTTTTTTAAATGAATTACTTGTATATATAAAAATAAAATTATATTAATGAAAGATTTTGACATTATTGCAGAAATTCATCTCCCCTCGCCGGAAGTTCAACCTGGCGAGCAGTCTAGTAGGGATACCAAGGATCAAATTCTAGAAGATGTGACTCTTACTAAATATTTAAAGAGAAGAAAAGTAAAAAGGAAGTGACTAAACAAAATTTGAGTAATTCTTATTTATAATAAAAAAATTTACATGGTTTTTTCCTCTGTTTCATGAATGAATGGTTAAATGAATGCTTTAATTAATTGTTTACTAATTTCTTTTATTGGCTATTGACTAAATGAATGGTTTAATGAATTTTTTTTCAGCTGTTGAATGATTGAATAGTTTAATGCATGATTTAATGAAAGCTTCTTTCAACTATTGAGTGAAATAATTTGCATTAAATTATTATTTGCAATTAGATGCATTGGGTTTGGGGAATTGAGAGTGTTGTTTAGTAGAGAATATTAAAATATTCTCGAAATAGAGAGGAGCTCAATGAATGGTAAGAAAGAATACATTAAAAAAAAATATTTCTATAATTTTAGTGTTTAATTTTCACTATTTCTATTTGACTCCTCCATTGGAACTTGTTACAGATAGCGTTGAGAAACATTTTCATAGTTAAGGGGAAATAAATGGAGTTTTGATGTGATCGATGGCCTTATATACATATTNTCCATGTTTTATCAGGTGATCTATTATTAACAATTAATTTACTTGAATAGTTGAATAGTATTGTAATTTACATTGTAATAGTATTGTATTTATTTAGATTGATTTTGTTATTTCCGTAAACAAACAAAACTTTATTTCATGGGTCCTAACATGAAACTATTGCAACATGACAAAATTTGAAGTATGTTGAATGATATTTTGAAAGGTAAAGCATAAGAAGATAGTGCGAAGCTCCACAAATCAAGGTATAGTTATGTTTTCTTTTGTTTGATTGAACTATGTGTTGGGTATTTATGCAAGTGCACACACACACATTTAGTTGATGATGGTGATTACCATACATTCAGGCGAACTTTGTTCTATCTGATCTAAAACCTTACCTTAAATAGTTTAACTTATCAGTGATTAAGAATGGATGATTATCAAAATATGATGTTGTGTTGCTTTCTTTGTGGATGTTACCATAAGACTGTTAGCTCTTTTTAGATCTCATATTCTTTGCTTGTTTCCATCCACATGTTTGGCATTGTTCCATGAAGTTTATTGGGGATGTTAAATGATCCATTGACATGTTAAGAGTTATTCAATTGAGTGATACCTAATTGATACATATGTGAAAAAATCAATCTTTATTCCTCTATAAGACCATGGGAGTAGTATAAGGCCTCTTACTAGGATGGATAATCCTAGCTTCCAATAGGTGATATCCAGTAGAACAAGTCAACCACCTACTATAGGTACGGGCATCTCAACTATTGAAAATAAATCCATACCAACCATCAATAAAGTAGAATATCCAGTTATCACAGGTGAGAATGCATTGGCATCCTTAGAAGAAATATAATAACAAAAATCCATAACCAACTCTCATGACAAGTCAACATTTGATAAAACAATGAGTTTATTAACCTTGTGCCATGCAATAAAATCCAAACTATATAAGTCCTTAAATCATTTTTACTACATGCTAGAAGATATATAAGGATATGATTGATTTTTACCAAAAATTCAAGTAACATGTATGAAATTCCTTCCAGGAGTGTGTCCCTGTACTGTATCAACCATTTAACTATTTAAGCAAGTCTAATATCTTACTTTTATGGTAGAACCTCTACTAGAAAATTCGGACAAACATGATACTATCTTGTCCAAGTAACATAGATAGTCATTCAAACCCAGAAAAAAATCTCCTAGAGGTAGTGTAGCACATGGGCCAAACATGTCTCCATTCCACCATCCATGACATATGTGTATTTATCAAGCTTACACCCAAGTCTTGTAAACATACTATGACAAGATATTAACCTCAGTGGGATAG
The DNA here is from genome assembly GCA_001517045.1 of Pseudotsuga menziesii. Lineage (NCBI taxonomy): Eukaryota > Viridiplantae > Streptophyta > Pinopsida > Pinales > Pinaceae > Pseudotsuga > Pseudotsuga menziesii. The sequence goes on along the minus strand of LPNX010175977.1, from coordinate 1,258,616 downwards.
TCTTGTTGATCAAGGTACAACCAACACATCACAATAAAGCACATGAAAGGTAGGTGTATAAATATTTTAATATATACTTTTTCTTCCTTTAAAAAATTAGTATAAGTCGACCCCTAAAATTTTCTAGGAACATATTAGCGATAGCTATTTTTAGCATGTAACATTTCGTTCCCATTAAAATTATATGATGAGTTTCCAAAAACATCAATAAAAACACTTAATAGATTACCTAATTTCAAGATAATGTTTCTGCTATAACATGTTGGTTAGAGAAAGAATATGTAACACCGCATATGGAAAATCACTTTCAGTTGACACACTAAGAAGGATTTCCTTGTCTTCATGAATGTCTCTAGGTGGCCAACTATTATCAATTGCAACTATGTTGCTAGTGATATATGTATTTTAATGTTTGTCATAAAAAATGACCTGCTATAAGTTATAGTAAAAATGGCTTTACCTTGAAGACAATGTGTGGAATGGGAAATTCCTATGTGCATCTATTGTAACCCAAACCATTTGAAGTGAAATGCTGATAAGGAATAATCCCATATAACCTGGTGCAAAAATGAAATGAATTGGATTAGTATTCCCCCTTTACTGTAGCAGCATACTAAGACAATATTTGTCTAATATTCTTTTATTTGTGGTTGCTCATGACTCGAAATAACAATTTCACTTGGTGTGAAATTGGGTGACACATTTAGCTCAGCCTTTTGAATTTTATTTGTAGCAATCTTAGTGTATTCTGATATTTTCCCTGTAGCTCACCTTTAGCTCGAATACTAACTAGCACCAAGAAAGTTAGGAAGCAATTTGGAAATAGGATTTAGATTATTATACATGACTGAGTTTGATGGTTCCTTTGTTAATCAACTTCCTTATTTGTTACATATAAATGGTTCCCAATTGACTATGACTACACCTTCTAAGTTAAATGTCCCAATCCAAGTATACTTATAGAAGTTTTAAGGAAAGGTATCTACACTTTGGCCTTTTCAATCAACAATGAATCAAAACTCTCTAGGGAGCTCATTCAAATTTGAGGTTTATCATAAGATAGAATATGGAAAGATTGAAGCTAATGTTGAAAGGTTGTTTGGTTGTTACGCATTTGAAGCAAAATGCAATCAATATTCTTTGATAGAATATGGGTAATGTGTTAAATAGGGGACGATGGATGGTTTTACTTGGTGCTGCAAAAGGTTATGGGACACAACCACCAGATTTATACTTGATTTTATCAAAATTTCCTACAGCTTTTGTTTCCCTCTCATTTTACAAGGTATATTTTCAAGTTATTTTATTATATTTGATATATTATTTGAATTATGTGTATTTATTTCACTTTCAAATTCAATTTCACTATTTATATGGATACCTTTAATTTTTTTCCACATTGGATGCTTCTACTCTTCATCAACAATTTAATTTTTTTGCTTTATAACTATACCTCCTTTTTTCTTCCGGATTTTTGGCTATCCCACAGGACTTGGAGCACTTTTAGTTTGAACTGTTACTCCTCATGCACTAATTTTCTAACTAATAAAACAATTGGTTATAGTATGCATAAAAATGTATATTTTTTTTTCATCAACTAGACTATAAGGAAGATAAGATTAAATAAGATAGTTTTATTACTATCCAAAAAATGACCAAAAAAGTAGGCCAATGGGGCTTAAATAATACCATTGATGAAATAAAATGTAGGAGTGAAAAACAAATCCTAAATATAAGCTAATGGAAATCTGAAAAACATGTAAGATGTAAGAATAAAGTTGTAGAAAGCTAAGAAAACATGCATACAAGAATAAGACTATTTGTATTTGAAGCATGGCATTATGCCACTTATATTGCACTTGATGGGCCATTAGTATTATGAGTCACAGTATATTGTTGCAACTATTAAAAAAATCCATGGGAGTAGTATATGGTATCCCCATAATTCTTCTTACCATCATTGGATTATGGAATAATTATTTCATTTTGGTATCGAAAACATGTGGTATGGTATTTTAGTTTTATTGGTTTATGGTATATTAGTTTTATTAGTTGATTGTAAAATCTATCGTTTTTAATTTTCCATTTAAAATAATTTCATCCAAAAGTAAGAAGAAAGGTATAAGAAAGTGTAATGATCCTTACCATAGAAATTGAATCACAGCAATGATATATTTATCCTTCATTGGTTTGTTTTACCCTGTTGCAGCACATGCATATATCTTATTAGATATGGAAATGTCTGATACTATTTGTCTTCATAGAGATGGATTTAGGTTAACTTGGACTGAAAGATTAATGTAACACAATTGCAGCATAGACTGTTGGAGTTTCAACTTCGTAGAATAAAATGGTACAAACCATTAGATCCTAGTTCAAAAAGGGCACTGGTGACATATATGAGAAATAGAGACAACTGGAAAATACAGTCTGGATGATATTGTTGATGTGATTTATTCTTGCACATATTTTTTGGAATTCATGTTGAAAACTACCATACCTCAGATACACTATGGCATTGTAGCTTTTCCTAAAGAAAGTAATTTACTATCAATGCGATTACTGTTCAGTGGTGAAGATTCTTGTAAGTTGGACAACTCCTGTCGATGTTCATTTTTCTATTAAATATGAAGAAACCATTTTGGCCTGGTACAAGTCCTGGGTGATTCTAAAAAAAACATGGTTTCATGGTAGCTTTTCCTAGATAAAATACTTTTAATTTTCTAATTAGTGGTTCATTCTTTGAGGGCGGTTTCACCCATGAAAATTGATTTCTTTTGTAATCTCACGTATTTAAGCCAATTCTAACGTTGCTTTTGTGATCTCACATATTTAAAAGCAAATTTGTTTTAACTACTATATTATGATCTTTAGGTCATTAGAAGTACTCATCTTTGGAATTGAATTCTTGTATATATATTATCAGCTAAAATGCTTAAATTTGGATTTCCTTTGAGTGATGCACCAGGGCAGCAGACAAGGGGAGGGTTAAGGTTGAGTTTAATGATTGTCAAAATGCTTTATCTATCATCTTGGGTGATATGCATTAGTATCAAGGCTGATAAGTAACATCCCACTCTTCCAATGATGTGGAGTTTTCTTGAAACTAATCACTTTGTGCTGCTAAACAAGTATATGAATACAATCTCTTGCAAAAAAATGAAAATCCACTCAATGGAACCCAAGATAATCACTTTCTGCAATGTGTAGAATTCACGACTGAACAAACATTTTCTTTGACATCTGAGAAGAAAGAAAAATTGAGGGGAGATCTATGTGTTTGTTACTCTTTTGACTCCATCGCTTGGCCCAAGCAAGCTTCATACTTGGATATTTTTCCTGCTTGGTCTACTAACTTTGAATGAACAATATTAATTTACTTTGGCAGTATGAGTACCTAAAGGTTACATTTTTATTTGTTGTTACGTAGGTTGGACCTCAAGAGATCTTGGTTGTTGGTGGAGACGAAGACGATCCATCCATCCAGAGTAGTGTTGAAGAAGTAAGTTGGGAAACAATAGATTCTGATTTAGCTGAAGAAGCAAGCTCAGAAACAATGGATTCTGATTTAGCTGAGTTGATAGATAGTTAAATTGATATAAAACATAAAAAAGAAGATATGGTGCATAGATTACCTAGTTCTAGTAGTTGCGTGTCATGTCAATTCAAACATTTTAACAGTGTAAAGGACGCATTTGATCACTACTATCAGAATGAAACAGGCTAGGTACATTTATGGAAAGGCATTCTTTTCTTATCCCTTTTACAAAGGGTCATGGTTTTCAGAGCAGCTGGGACTCCATATCATAATGGACCACCTGTAAGCACATTATTACAATTGTATGATTTGAAACTAAAATTGTTATCTAATTTTTGTTTTGATATTCAATATGGAAATATCTAATGGGTTTATATTGGTTTTTAATTAATTTGTAGTTAGTATACTTCCATTCTAGTGGAATAAGGTTGAATCCAAATCTATATGAGAGTGGGAAAGTCTACCTCGGTCTTTTAAACACCTGGACAGGCAAAGGAAATGAAGTTTGGAACCCAACATCATCAAACGTTCTACAAATCCATGTTTCCATTCAAGGACTAGTACTAAATGCTAAGCCTTACTTTAATGAACCTGGATATGAAAAGTAGAATGGTTCGGTCGAAGGGGAGAAGAACTCAGGAAACCTCTGAAAATATTTACCTGTGTTCAAAAGGGAGGTTGGCTACAACATCATTAACTCGGTATTTGTGGTCATCTTTACGCCAGACTTTAATGTTGTATAGTGTATCTTTAAAATATTATTTTTGTTGTTAGTAAACTGAACTCATTGATATTATGATATATATAGATATTATATTTTGTGGTTTGTATTTATAAGTACAAGTTGTAAGTTTGAGTCTACCATATACTTGGCACATGTAAATCACATATATGAACCTAAGATTCAACTCGTAAACTAAATTTTTAAATGCTATGGAACTAATGAAATAAGTGTTCATGTAGAATCACTCAAAGTGTTTAGAAAACATCCCATGCTAAAGCATATGTAGTGCCTGAAAGGTTGACTTAGATCTAGACCCATAGTGGGCTAAGATTTCACTCAGATTTTGTTCAGGATCTTATAGTGCTATCAGATTTGTGCATTTTTCTAGCCCGATGGGTTGTCGGTGATAAGTACTTTCAGACTACTTGTTGAGTGACCAACATAAGTACTTTCAGACTACTTGTTGAGAGACCAACACTTAATAATTTCAATCTCAAGAGTTGTTCATTGGAAAAGATGAAGTCTAATCAAGAACTCATGGAAAAAATGTTGCAATTCTTACATGGATATCAAAATAATCTAACATCACTGTTAGAGAATCCAAATTTGTTGGAACCTCGTGCATCAATTGGGAAGGAGGAAGTGGGATTCTAGTTTCAAGTGGTTGGTGGTCTAAATGTCATGCTGGTGATTTTTTAACTGAAATTTTTGTCAAGTCAACTACTCATGTTGTGGATGTGTGCCATGAATTTGACAAAACTATAGCCTTTGATCCACCATTAGATTTGTTCTATGAGGATAATGACGCCAACGCACATGATGAAAACAAATTAGAAAAATTGGTTGAGGAGGATTGTTCCCATGAGCCACATCTATTGATAGAGGCGCAACCTCTGAATTTTTTTTAAACTATACAATTTCCCGTTGGATTTTTTACTCCATGTGACCACGTCTGAAGAGGTTGCCAAAGATCTTATGAGTGCAACTATCCAACAAGGTTTCCATACCTCCGACAAGAGAGCCCATCAGAACACTGACGATTTTCCATACCTCCGACAAGAGAGCCCGTCAAAAAAACCGATGAGGCGGCCATACCTTCGACAAGAGATCCCGTCGGACAAAACGACGAGCCAGCCATATCTTCGACAAGAGAGCCCGTCGAACAAACCGACGAGGCGGCCATACCTTCGACAAGAGATATTGTTGGACAAACCGACAGCGGCCATACCTCCGACAAGAGAACCCGATGGAAAAACCAACGAGGCAGCCATACCTCCGACAAGAGAGCCCATCAGATATTCGACTGGGAGAAGTCGGATATTCGACAAGGAGAAGTCAGATTTTTGACGAGCTGAAGTTAGACACTCAATGACTTAGTGGTGAAATATTTTGGCTTAGTCCATTGAAAAATTGATGGGTATTTGCATGTTGTCGAATATCCGATGTTCTGCCACCGACGACAAAAAAATTTAGGTTATCGAATAACCAACAGGAAATTGTCAAATTTTAGACATGGAAGCCGTCGAATTTTGGGCTCAAATTCTGTTGTGTTAGTCTCTATCCAGATATATTGGTTGTAGGGTTGTTTATTATGAAGCCTGACATTGGGGGATATGTTCTTCTTAATGTAACAAGCTATAACACCAATTCCTCTACAACAAGGCCTCTTGTTCGAGATTGACCAAAGGACAAATCCATCCATGTTAGGGACCTTATATTCTTTGTGTTCCCATGTTTCAACAAACAATATAATATCAATCTCACTTGAGATCCAACTTAAATTGGGGCCTTTGTTCCATGGAAACCCTCGACATGTAACTTCCTCATCCCTCAATTCGACCAACAAGAGGGGACATTAACTAATTCAAGATCTCAAAATTTCGCCCCATGGCCATAATAACCAATTTATACAATTAAAATGCATGTGCATATATGTAAATAAAAATAAACAGAGCAGAAATAAATCAATCCACACACACAACATGTAGTTACATGCATAATTAACACAAGCATATAAATAAAAATCATTGCATATCAAATGCAAAAGAGTACTTATCTTTAAACAAAGAATATCCAAGCAATTGGTTGTGTAAGAGAAATTTTCCACCCAACCATAGGAACTATGTCCAGCATATACTCTTTCTATTGAGAGGCCACCCCCAAATCGGTCTATGAGGTCACCAAGGAAAAGGAAACACCTATAGGATTCTCTCACTCATCCCACAACCCATTCTCCTCTCTATGCTTAGACAAAACTCATAAAGATCTATACAAATATCTCACTCAGCCATCACATCCATGGATCTCCTTCCAACTACCCCAAACAACACAAGGAAGGAATTCTCCTTCACTAATCCATAGTTCCCTCAATGAATCCAACCCTTAAAGTGCTTACCATTGTGTGCAATAAGAGTCCAATCTATTGCATATTGTTGGAGAACCTCATGTGGCATAAACTATGGCTTCTTAAGAATACCAAAAGTAGTAGAGCTTAATGGGTAAGGGTTCCTAGCTTTCCCAACATCTATGCTCACCTACAACCATCTATACTTTCTTCCCAAATTCAAATTTGTCTCCAAATTCGAATTTCCAGGTTAAACATAGTTTAGTAATCATGACATGAATAACAATAGTAAAACTCTACATGGTGTAGAAACATGCATTAAGGAGTGATAGATTGAGTGTTAACTCTAACGGAAATGAGATAAGGGTGAAAAGACAACTAACATGGATTTTAGCCACAAAATAAAAGGATTACTGATAGCTGACATAACTGTGACAACTCCCCATACTTCAATAACTACATGAACTAATGTTTCCCACCAACCTCACACATGCATTCAATGACTAGTTTAATAGTCAAAGGGGATTAATTGGGTAATTAATTTAAGCACGTGGCAGAATTTTTGGGTGAGTTCTAAGGTTGACACTTGGAAACATAGGATTTAGTTTCTCATAGACCCCCTTTCCTCTTCCCCTCTAGTGGAATCATAAGCCCTTTAATTCTCTTTACACAACCATCTTGTATCATTTTATTAATTTCCAACATAATATTTACATACATTTTGAATTAGCATGATAATCCAATCATACAATCCAAATAAAAAATATATACATCATGCATACCTACCCATTCACTAGTCGGGCCTTGGCCTTGAGCTCCACACTATGAATTCATACTAGCATATTTACTCCATTTACATAATTTTGATAAAATACATTCCAAGTCAAAATTGAAGGTATTGGTTGTTCCAAGAGAGGATTTAGATCATGTCTAATTTTTATTTATTATTATGATCTTTATGGTTTCTAACTCGAATAACAACTTTCCTATTTCTAATTAATGTCATTTTCCTTCCTTCTTATCTTGTTTGACATTTTGAACCTCCCTTCTTAATTTAGCTTGGTCTTCGGGAATAACATCTTCATTTATAAATATCCCTAAACCTTTTAGACTCGATATTTTATTAAGTATGCCATATTAGTGCTCAATAGAGATAACTTTCCTTTCTTTATTGTTCATTGATTTCCCTAGACTCGTTGCTTCTATGAGGCGGTTTGTTTCAACTTGTAGCCTATTATGTAGTTATATCTCGACTAGGGCTAGTATATCTTCTTCTATTTCTTCTTTTAAACAAAAAATTATGAGGGTCAAGGCTCAATTGTTACGCTCATGGTATAATGCAAAGAGCTTATTCATTTCATCTTTAATGGGTTTGATGTCCACCTTACCTTCTAAATTATTAAGGGTCAAATTTTTATTTACTTTGTCTTCTAGTTCTTTAATCACGTCCTTCATCTTAATATGTTCTAAGGTATCAACACCTTCTTGCAGGATTGAATTTTTGGTTTCTTGGTTTTGTTTGTCAATTTCTTAAAGCCTAATCTCCAAGTTCTCTACCTTATTATCCAACAATTTTATCTTGTTGTCTATTTAAATTTGAATCGTGCCTTATGTTACCGATCGAACTAGTAGTCATTTTTATAAACAATGTTAGTGAAGGTAAGCATATGGGAGGATGTCTAGACCCAATGTCACCTCGGTCTATCTCCTCAACTTCTTTGGATAGTTCTTCACCCGGGGAGATCCCTTTTAGGAAACCTTCCAATAACCTCAATATAAAATAAATCCCTTTCTATTATTCTATAATTGAGATTAGTAGCTTAGTAAGGAGTCAAAAGGATAAAGACAAGTATGGGGAGGAATTGTATCATTATCTTGACCACGACTAATATATATAAACAATTTTGAAAAATCGAAATTCATTTCCTAGTTTGTGTTGAAATGCAACAGTCACGTATCATATTTAACCAATGTTAGTAATCAAATTAGTGTCATGAAACATATAAAACAACATTATTATTAGCCAACTATTCGTCAAGTAACAACATTATGAACTAGCAATAAAACCAAAGATCTTAACTGAAAAGTGAATCCCAATAATTGGACTGCTGATAAATTAAGTTTACAATTGCTAACACGGTAAGTAATAGGGTATGGAAATTTCCCAAAATACACAGACAAGTTTGTCCTTATGTGAGAAGTACTATATGAACCGAGGTAGATTTAGTAAGCCAATCAAATATGATAAAATAATTTCTATTGTGAATTTATTAGACAATCAATAGAGAAGACATGGTTTTTATTATAGGCCTTTTAATACCAAGGATGAACTCGGGATAGGGATGAAATTGAATATCTGAACAAGGCGAATTGTCCTATCCAACTAAATCTTCAAATGTGTTTGTTTTGGACTGATTTTTTGAAAGTGAACCAGTGGCTTGATTTGACAGTCTACAGTAGACTTGTCTTTTGGGAATTTCAAGCTTCAAACCAAGGCATATCAAGACTGCCTTTGATATTTATGGATGAATCACTTAGGTAGAATTTGGTTGTGGGTCTAGATTTTTAAATTTTCTGATTTTTTTGTGTTTTTTAATTTTTCTAATTTTTTAGGGATTTTTTGTAAATATCTAACTTTTTATGGAATTTTAAGATATAAAATGAAAATAATTTGTAAAAGGGAGTATTTTTACAATGAATATCAATATTGTCGCATCCCCTAGGGAATAAGGGATCAATGATCAATGCCCCTCCTAGAAATGTCTCTCTAGGATTGCAAATTAGGGCATCCAACAACATCCTATAGGGTTCGTTGTAGAATCCTAATTAGGGGAAAATAAGATATGAAAGGCCCAATACAAGAAAAACCCATTAAATAGGACATTTCTACCATAAAAAATTGACAAAATATTGATAAGAAACCTTTTCCAAGTAAGTAGAATGCACCAAATAGCACCATTCAACAGAAGATAGAGATCAACTTACCAATGTCATTTAACAAAAGATGAGCAAAGAAGCGCAATAGGTCATATTTTGTGATTGAGTTCACCAACCATTATAGCATCATCCATGTGTGTGCAAAGAAACCCTGGAAAATTAGCTTCATTCACCATTCAAGCCAAGAAAATGTCAATTCAAGAGGTCTACATCACATAGAGAGCCCATAGAGTAGAATAAGAAGAGTAATAAACATAATTTGGACCCTTGTGTTATGTCTTACAAATGATGTGAGATAAGTTATATATATCCATATTATCTCAACCTTTTAATTTCTTCAAGCCTACAAGTTTATTTTTATAACTTAAAATTAGACTAAAATAATATTAAATTAGGGTATGTCACCCACATGTTGGGGACTATACTCCTAAAACACATGTAAAAAGATTAGAAAATTATTGACAAGCAAGATAATGACATCACTAAACAATGAGATTGTTCCTAATGGGATTGTCATGCCCCAACTAACCCCAAAAGTGCAGAATCCCTCAACGTCCCCCTTGCTTGTAGGCTTGGTACACGGATAACGTCACTAGGGTCGATTTTGCTAGAAAGGGTTTCAAGTGTTGTAAGTGAGGTCCAAGTGGGGTATCAGAGGTGTGCTATATTAGGAATGACCTCCCTTTACAAAATAACATGGTGGTCATGTGACCCAATGGCCCACCCTGAAAATCCCCAAACACCAACCCATGGGCTAAAACCCTTGCATGGTGGAGACATCATCACACCAAAGGGGCAATCAACAATGCCACAAATCCATAGTAATTCCAAGAACAATACCAAGGAATCCATTCATGGCTAGTAGTACAAACATCCATATAGAGAGCCCCACACTTGGCCTTCACAAAAAAAAATTATCCCTCCTCCCCAAATTGGCCTACCAGAATGCTGTAAAACTGGTGAAGTGTAACACCTTTAAATGGTTCAAATCTACTATCAATGTTATATTTTATCTTACTTTCTATTTGTTATTGAAGTTTGTATCCAAAGGATGCAAATTTAATGTTGAGCATAGCTTTTATCTTATTGTCTATTTGTTGTTGAAGCTTGTCTTCAAAGGATGTGGATTTACTGTTAAGCAAAGATTCTAACTGTATTTTAAGTTTAGCATCTTTATCTTCTCTATTTTTCTCCAGAGAGTCTAAATGATCATAGAGTCTTTGTAGGGTAATATTGTTAGGTCTCCCTTTAGAATACTTTTGTAAATGCGGTGAATTGTTCATATTTGCAAGATATTAATAACTAAATATAAATTTAAGAAAGGACAAGAAGGGAACTTATGCACCTGAATATTCTATAATGTTATGCAAAATTTGAACCCTAGTTACCTTTGAATCATTCCCCCATCAAGATAAATAGCTATATCCTAGCTTGACAAGCCACAGAGATAGAGCTTGAATGTGAAGCACATATGATCAGAAGAGATCATCCGAGCAAAGACGGAGCTTAAATGTGAAACCCTAGCTTGAAAGAGAACCGTAGAGAAAGAGATTGAATGTGAACCTTAGAGATCATTCCACTTCATTAGACCATTTCACATTTTGTTGTTCACCAAAGATAAAGATATTGAGTATAAAGCGTAAAGATAGTGACCATAGAGCTTGAAAGCAAGTGAACCTTTTATATATATAATTTCATTATCTTAAACTTATGCAAGATGATATGAAAATGTTAATGATAAATTGTTTTGTGAATATTTTTATTGTCTATGATATGATAGGATGAACATACAAAAATTTTGCATTTCATAAAAGTTTAAAATGTTATAAAAAATTATCTTCTTGAATATTTACCCTATCTTAAAAGTGTTCATAATTTGAAATTTTGCTTCTAAGAAAATAAAATTAAAATAATAAAGTAAAAAAAGTGTTCATAATTTGAAATTTTGCTTCTAAGAAAATAAAATTAAAATAATAAAGTAAAAAAAGTGTTCATAATTTGAAATTTTGCTTCCAAGAAAATAAATTAAAATAATAAAGTAAAAAAGTGTTCATACTTTGAAATTTTGCTTCCAAGAAAATAAAATTAAAATAATAAATCAAAAGAAGTGTTGATAATTTGAAACTTTCCTTCCAAGAAAATAAAGTTAAAGTGATAAAACAAAAGAGTAAGTAATCACAAAATAAGTTCACTCATTAGTGCTACATTAAATTGGGATTTAAGGGCTTCTTTTCCTTAAAAACCATTCACCTTTAGAATTAAAATTGAAATCGACATAGAATGGATCCATTTAAAAAAAATATTGGCCTACTAATAACATAGTAAAAGTATATTTTAATAAGTTTATATATATAATTGATATGTAACATAATATATTAAAAATATTATTGATAATTTTTATTATATTAACCACAACTATGTGGAACTCTTAATTTTTTTTAACAAAAGGACCAAGGTTATTCTACACTTTGGATTGATTCCAAAACATATCCATATAGAATTAACATCAATTAAAATTTATTTATAATTTTTTCTATAATATATTTAAATTTGTAGTAATGAGTTACTAAAACTATAACAATCATTTGTCACGACAAACAACTTCACAAAAATATTATGCTTTCCTTCTGGAGACTCTTCTCATTCTTTAGTATCAAATAAAGAAAACAATGATTCTTGGATATTTCCTCTCATCATAAAAGTCTGAAACAAGTCCATCGAGGAAGGAACTCTTCTTAGTGGAATTCTGAAAAGAATTATCTGGAATATGGATCAATGTGGAAAGGTTCAACTCTTTCACATCAAGCATGTTAATAATAGATTTGTGGATGGAAAAGTTAATGAATCTTCGTATATGGAAAACAAGGTCCTCTTAAAAAATGAGGACCCTACCGTGATGGTTTGGATACCATAGTCTTAATATGAAATGAGTCAGCTTCATATTTAGCCTTATTAGTCATCATTTAGATCATGTGTGATGCCATGACAAGTGGTAGTCTGTAGGAAGGATTAAACATGAATCCATAGTAGATGTAATTGCCAGGTCACACCTTACCAATCAGCCGAAACACAAAAAGGCCCCATTGGAAAATAAGGCTCAAAATAAGCATATATATATATTTTAGATTATATACTTCAAAACCTTCCTACCATACATAATAGACAATAAGCACAATCCAAATTTCACATATCTACACAAAATCGTATGCCCACAAATTCTTCACTCACAGTTATTATTCAAGTTTCGAGTCTTGGCTTGAAATCATATTGACTCCTTTAAGATAACATATAGAAGAAATTAGTATAGATTATATAACTTTGTTCATTCCAGCATTTCATAGTAATAGGGACACCTACATGGCTGAAAGTTTCATCAAGGTGAACCATTATAACACCCAACCAATAACACAATTGCATAGATACCATTCTATGTAGTTAGATAACAACTAAAGTTACTAATTATGCATTAAATTTAGATTAACCAATAATTATTTATTTATTTAAATAGATTCGATGGATTAGTACTTCCTTCCTGACTTAACCAAGCCTTCCCGTCATTTTTTACATTGGAACTTGGGAGTTGACACCTTCTTGACAGTTCCAAATACAACATCTTCAATGTGCTCAACCCGACTTCAGGATCCTGAGTCTCCTGACATCAACATATCAGAATTCAGAAGTTGGCATTGATTGAACTCCAGGTAACTTTACCATTGACCTTTTTATGCCAACATTGGCATCTCCACCTCAGCACTGGAACTCCTAGCAACTCAGATATACTAGTGCGTTCACCCTCTGACTCGAAAGTCGAAAGTCAGATTTTGGAAAACAACTACGACACCACAAGCAACCCCATATTTCGACGACGATAGGTCGGTGTCGACACCTTGACATCGGAAACTTTATAATGATCCATCCTTTAATATCATGTCGATTATGATGTTGGCACATTAGAATCGGTGCCAAAATAATTCATCTCCTATGTGGGACTCACTGCATCAGGACTTTAATGGAAAACATCGAAAGGGTTAACATGAGGTTAAAGCATGTGTCCAGTTCACTTAATTGATATATTCATCACATTCGTAGTGAAATTAGGAAATCGACAAAGTTAAAACAAAACATATGACACTAACTATCCATGCGATTAAATTGCCTTCAATCAACAACATATGTTTATACATATCTATGGATTAATAAGTAAACCCACCTGACAATTTAAATGAAAAACCAATTTTTTCTAGTCGGAGAGCCAACTATTGGAGATTTTGACAAGTCTTTCAGTCCATTAATTCATTCTCATTAGGGTAGTATAATGAAAATACAATTAAACATTTTTTTCAAATCAAGTATAACAAATAATAATTACAATTAAAAAATGAACTACAAACTTATATTAATCAAACAACAATTCCACTAATAGGATTACAACATTCTTCAGAATCTAAGTATTCACAAGGTTAATTAAGGAAATATAACATAAAACATTAAACTGATAACATAGATTTCTTTGAACTTACCTTATTAGAGATTGAATTCACCATACCATCATACCTACTGAGACTTTTTTTAGTTGTTGGTCTAAATCAACGAGGTATATGCTTCTTTCTTAGCCAACTCACTATGTTCCAACTGGTTTCCTCCTATCCTTAATCATGGAAACATTATTCCCCTGAGACCCCCAAGCTGTGTAGGCTCCCAACCACTATCTTGATTCATTTTTCCATCAATTAACTTACTAATGGTGATTCCAACTCGTCCTCAGTTCATCAAGATAGTTAAAACTTAATTTCCAAGTAATTCATGGCAATGCCCCACTACTAGTTCCTACAGATTCATATCTATATTCCACTTAAATTATAAACATCAGTTCCTAAAAAAATGGTAGATTTTCCCCTTATTTTTTGTTTAACCCCCATTTCCAAGGAACCCCCTCTATATTTATAGCCTTTACCAAACTCAACACTTCATTGCATGCAAAATTTCCCTTTTAATTAATTTCATAATTATCATTATTCACCCCCTCTTGGGTGTCTTCACCTAATTTATGTTGTTATTTATTATATATTTTTATCTTTATTTTTTATAAATGTATTTCCTCCCAATTTATATTTAAATATTATTATTTTGGTTTCCCCTCTAAAGTGGGTAATTGCACTCTCAACTAATTCAGTCATGGGGGATTTATTGATTTAATCTGACTTAGCTTGAATCTAGCAGAATGAAAGAATATGCACATGAATAGAAGTTTGAAGGAATAAGAAAAAATACTATAGTCATTTGAATTCACACAATATTTCCATTTTATAGTACAACAAAGAATGCCATCTCATGGAGAGATTTGCTCTAGGCAATCTTATCCATATAACCTAGTCATCATTTCAAATAAATGCCTAATATCCTAAATCAGAAGTATAATTAAAGGTGACAATAGTAAACTATGTGATTGATAGGTTAATCCATAAGGTTAACATACCCCCCCCCAACAACAAGTTTATGTATTTGTATCAGCTAAGCAATAAACATCGATGTTGAAGTTGTTATGTTGGATCTTTCATAAGCCTTGATCTGTGCTTCAATGAAAATTTTGCTTGAAAAAACGTCAAATTAGATGTTGAATGGTTCATCTAAAATGAACTGGAAGACAACTCACATTCTAGAGTGCATAGTTTCCATGTCTAAACATTCCTTGTTTACTTGACAATTCCATCATTTTCCAAGTGATTTATCTAGAAGAATTTGGTGTCTTATGCTAATTGGTGAACATATAGTATCACCATTCTATAATAAGTGAATCACTAAAATGCTCCCTAAATATTTCAACATTGTTATGTGTCAATCAACATCCCAATGCATCATGTATTTGAGTCTATCATCTTCATAATTTTGTTTCCCATTTAGAAATTTGGAGTCTTCCATCTACATCCATTTGTCCATCTTCATAGTATTGTATCAAAGTCTTCCATCTACATACTTTTTTCCATATCCATATTTTTGTTTAGAATCTGACATCTACATGCTTTTGTTGTCGAAACTTGAAGTATGGCAACCATTATCAATATTTCCCCCCTTTGTCAGCTAAAAGGTGAGAAGATATGGGTTTCCATTTAGATTTAAGTATTGCCTCCTTAAAATGAAAGAGGCTTTTGTAAATGTATCCCCGGTTAATACGCAAGGGGGTACCATTTAGATTTCAACTCAAAGTGGGCATGTGGAAACAACCACATATTATCCCATCCCGTGAGGGTCATGCTTGAAATCTACGTCATAAGCGAACCATTGTAGTTATATTCTGTCAGGTACAAAAAAGTCTATGTGCTACAATATGAGTCTTTACTTGAGATTGTACTCTTTAGTAAGACGAGTGAATTTTATTGGTTGTTGATGTACATTGCCAAGGATTGATCCACCCATAGTGAATCTTTAATCTCACACACTTGTTTCTCTTGGAATATTTTTTTGATGCATGGTTTTTCTTGCCATAATGTTGATAAGGACGTAGAGCAAAACACTTTGTCTCCAAATGGCCAACTCGATGACAATGTTGGCATTCAAAAATTTCTTTCATGTGTTTTTATAAACTTCTTCATTAAATTTTGGAGCCTTCAAATTTTCATGAATGAATCCTGCATTCACAAATTGAATTGGTTTGGAGTAGTCAGGAATAGGAAAAGTCACAATCTTTTCATATTTGAGTCATGTTTTGTGCTTGTTGATTTTGATTTCTTCCCAAGGTCTGATGATGAGCTTGGAAAGAGTGTCATGTATCGGTTGTTTAGAAGTATGTGAAGTTTGATTTGTTGCATATTTTTGCATCATTGAAAGGTTTTATTCATTGAACTCAAAATAAAACGTTTGAATTATAGGTTCATAGATAGCTTCATCTTCATTGGATACTGATTTTGGAGTTGGATTATTGAGTTTCTCTTTCACACTTTGCTGATTTGAATCATCATTATCATCATAGAGAGGGTTTTTTTCTGAACAAACACTAGTTCATAATGTTATCAATGCTGGAGCTGATTGAAAACACCATCTTCAAAATTGTTTATCAAGGATTCCTTCTCATTAGTAAATAAAGAATTATCAATCACATGATTTGTATGACATGGTTGTACTAGATCATTTGTATCACAAGTATCATAGACCTTTTGAAGTAGATCAACTCTATGTCAACTTACATCAACTTGTTGAATTAGATCACTTGTGTCACAAGATTCGTCGACCATTTCCTTTGTAAGCAATTTTAGTTGAAGAAACGTAATCACTTGCTCCTTTATTCCAATTTTCTCTTGAAGTTGAACAATTTGATTTTCAAAATTTTCTAAGGCTTCTTAAAGCTCTTTGATCCCTTGATTCACATTTTGTAATCACTTTTCACCTTTACCCATTGTCACGCTCACTTGCAATTGCTTGTTTCCGCGCTCGCTTGCTTGTATTTCTCCACTTACATTTATGTTATGCTTGCTTGAACTTATATGACAATTTAGGGTGTCAGGAACAACCGATCATGCACCTTAATATGTGATTTTACAATGATTGATTGACACTCATAAATTGGAGGGTGTCGAGTTCAACCAAAAATGCACCTACTTACAAATTCAACTCAACTTCATTTTTACACTTACAAAAGAACTATTTACAAGTACAATACTTGAAGTGATTTTGAAGTTGAAGTGATCTTTAAAACTATCTACAAGCTGCTCCTTTAATTGCTAACTTGATGTGTCCATCAATTGCACTAAATGTGTGTCTTGAGTTCCCTTTAATTTGTCAACGAGTGTTGATATAATCAACAACTTGAATGGTGTATGATAATTATTTGCCAAATTAAATGTGTCTAAAAACTAGACATAAATCATCATCAAACATTTTAAGCATGCACCAAATACCACACAATCACCATTTCACATTTGGTGTACCTAAGATCTCTTTATACCATTTCAACAAAATTTAAGACATAATTATAAGACATCTTCTTTTCATCACAAAAGTGCCCAAAATACAATGACAAGTCTTCATTCCTTATCCTCTTATAAAGCTTCTCTTCTGAAGCAAAACATTTGGCTTTACAAGAGTTAAGGCCAAGCTCCTTTTACAAAATAATCTCCCACTTTAAATGATTCTAAAGAACATACCATATTAAAATAGACATATTAACTTTTATAAATGTATTTCCCCCTTTTCCATTAAGTCCTTCTCCTTGTGGTTTTAAAAATAAAGTGCAACTTTATGACAGAATACATCCATTAATCTACTTTTGAGATACTGAATTCACTTGCTTTGTAAGAATTATGAGACATAAAAGTGCACAATTTCATATTACTTGAAAAAATTAACTCAAACTTACGTAAGATCACGATAGTCACAGGTTGAGGACGTTATAGGCTCTTGAAGAGAGGGCAGATCGCTGGCGTTTTAGGCTATGAATCATCAGTGTATAGATTTAAGCTTCATGGGCACCAATGAGTAAGGCAGATCATACCTCTATTCACCAGCGAATTCAATAAGATCTCAGTTTCACTTTTTTAACAAAAAGTGGTATTAGCTTTTTATGTACCGAAATTTTGAACAAATTCGAATTTGTCGAATATTTAATTTATGTGTAATACTAATATAGCTTAATCTTGAAAATTAATTTTAAAAAGCCAAATTTTAATTATTGAATCACTATAAAATAAATATTTTTCAATTTCATACTTAGTAATTCAATTTAATAAGAATAAAAATGCCAAAGAAAATAAATATGCAATTATTATAGCAACACTAGATTTATTGGTTACCAAAACCATGTGCCCAAAACCACTTACATCCTTGCTCATTCACGAGTCAAAGTTAACCCTAACACAATTTAAACATTAATTAATTAATTCCAATGTAAATAATGGTAAATATTATTTACTTTCTTCTTAAAATAATTAATAACTATTAATAATTAAGAGTTTTCTCTCTTATACTACAGGCAATATGGTTTTGTGTTTTTAAAAAGTAATTTTTGTTATAAAAATTATGTTTAATTTGTTTTTAAGTTTAAAATTTAATGGTTGATATTCAATATTTCATTAAAAATATTGAATCTATTTAACTATATATAAATGTTATTTATGTCGTTGTATATTTAATTAAAAATATTATATATATTGTTGTATATTCAATTAAAAATATTATATATAAGAAGTCTGCTTCAGTGTTTTATTTGTATTGGATTTTTTCGTCATGTATTTTTTCCGTATCGAATCGTATTCGTATCTATATTCGTACTTGAATTATGCTACTATGATTCAAACACTGTAGATAGAACAACTCTACTCTCCAATCAACAGCTCCCTCACTTACAGATCTTCAACTGCGTCTTTCATGATCGATGGATAGTCAATCAATCTCTTTTCAAAATGTTGTTTTTTTAACATCGACATCCTTCATACACAACGAGATCCTTTCACAACAATGGTAAGATCAACAAAACATATTTATGAGTGCAGAGATTTGAAATCAAACCCAGGACCTTCATTATCTCAAATTTACATGGGCAAAGACTTGCAGATTGAACATGTCAAAGACTTGGAGACACCAGATCAATAATTGGAAAAACTCCTCTACATTACTAATATGTTCAATTGAATGTTGTAAATCATTAGAGATTGCTGCAATAATATCAAGCTACAAGATTTGGAGAATCATAGAGCTTTCTTATCATCCGAGTTTCTATGAGATTGGAGAGTGAATACAACTCTAAGACACGTTTCGAGATTTTTTAATTGCTCATAACTACCATTAGCTTATCAACCTCTCCTTCCATGGAAAACTACCATCGAATCTCAGTTGTAATTAAGCTCTTGAGAACTAAAAGAGATTTGATACCAAATGTACAAAGGCTAAAATGCCAGATTCATTTTTATTCACACAATAGTTCCATTTTATAGTACAACAAAGAATGCCATTCATGGAGATATTTGCTCTAGGCAATCTTATTCACATCCTCTTTTTGTGCTAGAATCAGTTCAAGGACTACAACTCGAATTGACCAACACATCTTAATGCTCAAGGTAGAAATAATTGATTTAGATTAAGAGGTTGGTTGGGATGGTTCTAACAACTATAGAAAAAGATTTCTAAGGCCAAGTTCATGTGAATATTAGACTCAGAGTTTTAGGTATAGCATGAAGTCAAACTGTTGTAATATACATAAATCACAAGCAATCAGGCTATAATTACCAAACAAGATGCATAATGTTGCGGAGATAGAAGAATGAGAGAAACAAATATGAAAAATGAAGTTGAGCTAACCTAGATCATCTCCGTAGCTGTGAGGAGATTTGTTGAACCCGAGATCGGGATCGCGACGAGCTAGCCATGGCCTCTCCACCTTCATTGGATCCTCCCTCGGAGGAGCCTCATCGCAGCCTGGATCTTTCCTTCCAGGCCTTAGTTTCCTCCACCCCATCTCCCCCTACTGCATTACCTCCAGCCTCTTCTTTTGTCAAACGCGTTGCTACACCTAAAGTCCAAATCAAGTCCGCAGCTTCACGGATGAAATCTCTTTCTTTGAGCAATCGAGGACTCATTGGCCAGTTCTTAGGGATCTGGCCCTCACCGAAATCCATGGAGATCTGGATCTCTAAAAACTAGTTGCCTCTCATTGTTGGGGGATTGCAACACTGAAGTTTGCGGCAAAGGCTTCTACACTTTTTTATTCGAAAAGAAGGAAGATAAAGATCTCATTTTTCGAAGCATCCCTTACCGGGACCAAGAGGTCTCTACCTCAATCGATGGAATCTCTCCTTCGATCCAAAAAAATGTGTTCCCTCAGCAGTGTCGGTTTAGGTTTGTCTGCCTCATTTACCTCTCCACTACTGGAATGAGGAAGCCCTCCAGAATATTCATCGACAAAGCTGAACCAAAAGGCCCTCTATTCTCTTGTGCTAGGATCTACGTGGAAGTAGATCTAGAGAATGGAATTCCAGAAGGAGTAAATTTATTCATGGGTGGATGGGAATTTTATCAGAAGGTAGATTATGAACAACTCCCCTTTAAATGCAAAAAATTCCATGAATATGGACAATTCATAAAAAAATTCCCTAAATCTACCCAGGAAGAAGCTGAGAAAAATCACAAAGAGGGATGGAAACAAACCAAGAGAGGGAAAAAATTGAACCCTACCTCTGTTAATAACCCTGGAAAATGACAAGAAAAACTTCAGGAGAAACCTACAAAGAAAAAGGGACCCTTTACCAGTAATCAATTTGACTCTCTCTAGACTGAAGACAGAGAAATCCCATATCTTGAAAACCAAGCTAATGAAGACAAAATAGAAGCTAGCAGGACACAATCCCCTGTTACACTCTCTCCAGCAGTTGTTGAAGAGATCAGTGGGAAAACACCTAATGGATCGGCCTCTCATGGAGGAACCTAGGAAGATATGGTAGCAGCAGATGAAGAGAACACTGAAAAAAGTGCCTGAAGGATTAGCCTCCCTTGGGAGAACTTTGGCAGAAATGGTAAATCATAGCATAATCAATCCAAAGTCTCCAACTCCAGGTCAATCGTCATCCCAAAAGACCCAGGAAACAACAGATCTAGGACTATCCCTAACTACGCTGGGAAGAGAATCTCAAAGACAACATCTAGAGCAAGAGGCAAAGAGAGAATTGGAACTAGGAAGACAACTAAGCATAGAGGATACAAAACTTCTACAGAATGTCAAATATTCTAGAATCAAATATTTTAGATCCTGAACGGGATATCACACATCCAAGAAATAATGAATTTAGTCTCTTGGAATTACAGAGGCTTGGGAGGATCAATCAAGGTGGAAGCCCTGAAAAATATCTTAAATTCCGAGAAATGAAACATTCTGCTTGTTCAAGAGAATAAGATGCTAGAAGAAGAGGTAATGAACCGATCATGCCTCTTTTGGAAAAATAGTGTTGGAAAGGCCATTAGCTCCATAGGCATCTCAAGTGGAATTGCAACTTTCTGCAGAACAAACAAATACAAATTTAGACTAGCAAAAGAATAACTCATTGGATTTTAGTAGAAATTCAAAACAAAAGCAATCAAGACTCGATATTTATTTGTAATGTATATGGACCTACTTTTTATAGAGATAAGCTGGACTTCTAGGACTCCCTACTCTCCTTACTCCAAAGAAACCCTAGAAAATCAGCTTCATTCACCATTCAAGCCAAGAAAAGATCAATTGAAGAGGTGCGCATCACATAGAGAGCCCATACAGTAGAATAAGAAGAGTAATAAACATAATTTGGACCCTTGTGTTATGTCTTACAAATGACGTGAGATAATGTATATACATCCATAGTATCTCAACCTTTTAATTTCTTCAAGCCTACAAGTTTATTTTGATAACTTAAAATTAGACTAAAATAATATTAAATTAGGGTATGTTACCCACATGTTGGGGACTATACTCCTCAAACACATGTAAAAAGATTAAAAAATGATTGACAAGCAAAATAATGACATCATTGAACAATGAGAGTGTTCCTAAGGGGATTTCCATGCCCCAACTAACCCCAAAAGTGCAGAATCCCTCAACGTCCCCCTTGCTTGTAAGCTTGGTACACAGATAATGTCACTAGGGCCGATTTTGCTAGAGAGGGTTTCAGGTGTTGTAAGTGAGGTCCAAGTGGGGTATCAGAGGTGTGCTATATTAGGGATGACCTCCCTTTACAAAATAACATGGTGGTCATGTGACCCAATGACCCACCCTCAAAATCCCCAGACACCAACCCATGGGTTAAAATCCCTACATGGTGGAGACATCATCGCACCGAAGGGGCAATCAACAATGCCACAAATCCATAGTAATTCCAAGAACAATACCAAGGAATCCATTCATGGACAGTCATACAAACATCCATATAGAGAGCCCCACACTTGGCCTTTACAAAAAAAAAGTATCCCTCCTTTGCAAATTGCCCTACTAGAATGCTGCAAAACTGGTAAAGTGTAACACCTTTAAATGATGCAAATCCACTATCAATCATATATTTCATCTTACTTTCTATTTGTCATTGAATTTTGTCTTCAATGGATGCAAATTTAATGTCGAACGTAGCTTTTATCTTATTGTCTATTTGTTGTTGAAGTTTGTCTTCAAAGGATGTGAATTTACTGTCAAGCAAAGATTCTAACGGTATTTTAAGTTTAGCATCTTTATTTTCTCTATTTTTCTTCACAAAGTCTAAATGATCATAGAGTCTTTGCAGGGTAATATTGTCAGGTCTCCCTTTGGAATACTTTTGTAAATGCGGTGAATTGTTCACATTTGCAAGATATTAATAACTAAATATAAATTAAAAATAAAGGACAAGAAGGGAACTTGTGCACTTGAATATTCTATAGTGTTATGCAAAGGTTGAACCCTAGTTTCTTTTGAATAATTCTCCCATCAAGATAGATAGCTTAATCCTAGCTTGACAAGCCGCTCAGATAGAGCTTGAATGCGAACCACATATTATCACAAGAGATAATGCGAGCAAAGATGGAGCTTAAATGTGAAACCCTAGCTTGAAAGAGAACCGTAGACAAAGAGATTGAATGTGAACCTTAGAGATCATTCCACTTCATTAGACCATTTCTTTTTTAGACCATAGGAACAACAACCTCCCAAGAGTATATCCAACAGCCCGCAAGCCAAATATACCAGTAACTTGTGACTCAGCAGGGGCCGAGACATCCCGAATCCCACCGGAGTGAGCCTCTATCCTAGGCGTCGCCTACCCTTAGACCATTTCACATTTTGTTGTTCACCGAAGATAAGGATCTTGAGTGTAAAGCATAGAGATAGTGACCACAGAGCTTGAAAGCAAGTGAACCTTATCTTGAATATTGAGCATAACTTATATATATATATCAAAAAGTATACCTCTTATATATAGAGAGAGCTTATATATAATTTCATTGTCTTAATCTTATGCAAGATGATATGAAAATGTTAATAATAAATTGTTTTGTGAATATGTTTATTGTCTTTATGATATGATAGGATGAACATGAAAAAAATTTCATTTCATAAAAGTTTAAAATGTTATAAAAAATTATCTTCTTGAATATTTACCCTATCTTAAAAGTGTAAAGCAAAGCAAAAGAAGTGTTGATAATTTGAAACTTTCCTTCCAAGAAAATAAAGTTAAAGTAATAAAACAATAGAGTAAGTAATCACAAAATAAGTTCACACATTAGTATTACATTAAATTAAGATTTAAGGGCTTATTTTCCTTAAAAATCCATTCACCTTTAGAATTAAGAAGGCAATCGACATAGAATGGATCCATTTAAAAAAAATCCTGGCCCATAGTAAAAGTATATTTTAATAAGTTTATATATATAATTGATATATAACATAATTATATTAAAAATATTATTGATAATTTTTATTATGTTAACCACAACCATGTGGAATTTCAATTAAGTTTATGTATATAATTGATATACAACATAATTATATTAAAAATATTATTGATAATTTTTATTATGTTAACCATAACCATGTGGAATTTTAATTTTGTTTTAGAAAATAGACCAAGTTTTTTTTAATAAGTTTATATATATATATATAATAAAGGAACTCTCCTTAGTAGAATTTTGTAAAGAATTATCTGGAATATGGATCAATGTGGCAAGGTTCAACTCTTTCACTTCAAGCATGTTAATAATAGATTTGTGGATGAAAAAGTTAATGAAGCTTAGTATTTGGAAAACAAGATCCTCATAAAAAAAATGGGGACCCCACCATGATGGTTTGGATACCATAGTCTTAATATGAAATGAGCCAGCTTCATATTTATCCTTATTAGTCATAATTTAGATCATGTATGATGCCATAACAAGTGGTAGTCTGTAGTAAGGATTAAGCATGCATCCATAGTATATGTAATTGTTAGGCCCCACCTTACCAATCAGCCGAAACACAAAAGAAGCAAGGCCCCATTGGAAAATAAGGCTCAAAATAAGCATATATATTTTTTATATTATATACTTCAAAACCTTCCTGCCATACGTAATAAACAATAAGCACACTCCAAAGTTCACATATCTACACAAAATCGTATGCCCACAAATTCTTCACTCACAATTATTATTCAAGTTTCGAGTCTTGGCTTAAAATCTTATTGACTCCTTTAAGATAAGAAAATATTATAGATCATATAACTCTGTTCATTCCAACATGTCATAGTAATAGGGACACCTACATGGCTGAAATTTTCGTCAAGGTGAACCATTATAACTCCCAACCAATAACACAATTGCATAGATATCATTCTGTGTAATTAGATAACAACTAAAATTATTAATTATGCATTAATTTTAGATTAGCCAATAATTAATTAAGGATTTAAATAGCTTCGTTGGATTAGTACCTCCTTCCCGACTTAACCAAGCCTTCTCGTCATTTTCGACATTGGAAGTTGGGAGTCTACACCTACTCGACAGTTCCAAATACAACATCTTCGATGTGCTCACCCCGACTTCAGGATCCTGAGTCTCCCAACATTGACATATCAGAATTTAGAAGTTGGCACTGAGTGAACTCCATGTGACTTTACCATTGACCTTTTTAATGCCAACATTGGCATATCCACCTTGGCACTGGAACTCCTAGCAACTCACATATACTAGTGCATTCACCCTCTAACTTGAAAGTTGGAAGTCAGAATTCAGAAAACAACTACGACACCACAAGCAACCCCAGATTCTGACGTCGATAGGTCAGTGTTGACACATTGACATCAGAAACTTTATAATGATCCATCCTTTAATATCATGTCGATTCTGATGTTGGCACATTGGAATCGGTACCAAAATCATTCATCTCCTATATGGGACCCACTGCATCAGGACCGTTAATGGAAAACATCGAAAGGGTTAAGATGAGGTTAAAGCATGTGTCTAGTTCGCTTAATTGATATATTCATCACATTCATAGTGAAATTAGGAAATCGACAAAGTTAAAACAAAACGTATGACACTAACTATTCATGCAATTAAAATTCCTTCAATCGACAACCAATGTTTATACAAATCTATGGATTATTAGGTAAATCCACCTGACAATTTAAATGAAAAACAAATTTTTTTTCTAGTCGCAGAGTCAGCTATTGGATATTTTGATAAGTCTTTCAGTCCATTAATTCATTCTAATTAAGATAGTATAATGAAATTACAATTAAACATTTTTTTCAAATCAAATATAACAAATAATAATTACAATTAAAAAATGATCTACAAACTTATATTAATCAAACAACAATTCCACTAATAGGATTACAACATTCTTCAGAGTCTAAGTATTCACAAGGTTAATTAAGGAAATATAACAGAAAACATTAAACTGATAACATAGATTTCTTTGAACTTACCTTATTAGAGATTGAATTCACCATACCATCATACCTACTGAGACTTTTTTTAGCTGCTGCTCTAAATCAGCGAGGTATATGCTTCTTTTTTAGCCAACTCACTGCATTCCAACCAGTTTCCTCCCAGCCTTAATCAGGGAAAAATTCTTCCCCTGAGACCCCCAAACTGTGTAGGCTCCCAACCACTATCTTGATTCATTTTTCCATCAATTAACTTACTAATGGTGATTCCAATTCACCCTCATCTCATCATGATAGTTAAAACTTAATTGCCAAGTAATTCATGGCAATTCCCCACTACTGGTTCCTACATATTCAATCTATATTCCACTTAAATTCTAAACATTAGTTCCCTAAAAAAATTGGCATATTTTCCCCTTATTTTTTGTTTAATCCCCCATTTCCATGGAATCCCCTCTATATTTATAGCCTTTCCCAAAATCAACACTTCACTGCATGCAAAATTTCCCATTTAATTAATTTCATAATTGTCATTATTCACCCCCCCTTTGGTGTCTTCACCTAATTTATTTTGTTTTTTATTATATTATTTATTTTTATTTTCCATAAATGTATTTTCTCCCAATTTATATTTAAATATTGTTATTTTGTTTGCCCCTCTAAAGTGGGTAATTGCACTCTCAACTAATTCGGTCATGGGGGATTTATTGATTTAATCTGACTTAGCTTGAATCTAGCAGAATGAAAGAATATGCACATGAACAGAAGTTTGAATGAACAGGAAAAAATGCCATATTCATTTGAATTCACACAATATTGCAATTTTATAGTACAACAAAGAATGCCACCTCATGGAGAGATTTTCTCTAGGCAATCTTATCCATATAACCTAGTCACCATTTCGGANCCCCCCCCCCCCCTCGACAACAAGTTTATGTATTTGTATCAACTAAACAATAAACACTGATGTTGAAGTTGTTATGTTGAATCTTTCATAAGCCTTGATATGTGCTTCAATGAGAATTTTTCTTGAAAAAACGTCAAATTAGATGTTGAATGGTTCATCTGAAATGAACTGGAAGAGAGCTGACATTCTAGAGTGCACAGTTTCCATGTCTAAACATTCCCTGTTTACTTGGCAATTCCATCATTTTCCAAGTGTTTTAGCTAGAAGAAGTTGGTGTCTTATGCTAATTGGTGAACATATATTATCACCATTCTATAATAAGTGAATCGCTAAAATGCTCCCTAAATATTTCAACATTTTTATGTGTGAATCAACATCCCAATGCATCATGCATTTGAGTTTGTCATCTTCATAATTTTGTTTCCCATTTAGAAATTTGGAGTCTTCCATCTACAGACATTTTTCCATCTTCATAGTATTGTATCAGAGTCTTCCATCCACATACTTTTGTCCATATCCATATTTTTGTTTCAAAATCTTACATCTACACGCTTTTGTTGTCGAAACTTGAAGTATGGCAACCATTATCAATAATCCCCCCTTTGTCAGCTAAAAGGTGAGAAGATATGGATTTTCATTTAGATTTACGTATTGCCTCCTTAAAATGAAAGAGAATTTTGTAAATGTACCCCCCGTTAATATGCAAGAGAGTACCATTTAGATTTCAACTCAAAGTGAGCATGTGGAAACAACCACATGTTATCCCATCCCATGAGGATCATGCTCGAAAGCTACGCCATAAGGGGACCATTGTAGTGATATTCTATCAGGTACAAAAAAGTCTATGTGCTACAATATGAGTCTTTACTTGAGATTGTACTCTTTAGTAAGACTAGTGTATTTTCTTGGTTGATGATGTACATTGCCAAGGATTGATCCACCCATAGTGAATCTTTAATCTCGCAGGCTTGTTTCTCTTGGAATATTTTTCTGATGCATGGTTTTTCTTACCATAATGTTGATAAGGACATAGATCAAAACACTTTGTCTCCAAATGGCTAACTCGATGACAATGTTGGCATTCAAAAATTTCTTTCATGTGTTTTTATCAACTTCTTCATTAAATTTTGGAGCTTTCAAATTTTCATGAATGAATCCTACATTTACAAACTGAATTAATTTGGAGTAGTCTGGAATAGGAAAAGTCACAATCTTTTCATATCAGAGTCCTGCTATGTGCTTGTTGTTTTTTATTTATTCCCAAGGTTTTATGATGGACTTGGAAAGATTTTTCTGTATCAGTTTTTTAGAAGTAAGTGAAGTTTGATTCGTTGCATATTGTTGCATCATTGAAAGGTTTTATTCGTTGAACTCAAAAGAAAACGCTTGAATTATAGGTTCATAGATAGCTTCATCTTCATTGGTTACTGATTTTGGAGTTGGATTATTGAGTTTCTCTTTAACACTTTGGTGATTTAAATCATCATTATCATCATAGAGAGGGTTGTTCTAAACTAACACTAGTTCATAATGTTGTCGATGTTGGAGTTGATTGAAAACACCATCTTCAAAACTGTTTATCAAGGATTCCTTCTCATTAGTAAATAAGGAATTATCAATCACATGATTTGTATGACTTGGTTGTACTAGATCATTTGTATCACAAGTATCATAGACCTTGAAGTAGATCAACTCTATGTCAACTTGCATCAACTTGTTGAATTAGATCACTTGTGTCACAAGATTCGTCGATCATTTCCTTTGTAAGAAATTTTAGTTGAAGAAAAGTAATCACTTGCTCCTTCATTCCAATTTTCCCTTGATGTTGAACAATTTGATTTCCAAATTTTTCTAAGGCTTCTTAAAGTTATTTGATATCTTGATTAGCATTTTGTAATCACTTTTCACCTTTACCCATTGTCATGCTCGCTTGAACTCGCTCGCATGCACTTGCTTGTTTTCGCCCTTGCTTGCTTGTATTTCTCACACTTACATTTATGTTACGCTTGCTTGAACTTATATGACAATTTAGGGTGTCATGCACAATCGATCATGCACCTTAATATGTGAATTTTACAATGATTGATTGAAACTCATAAATTGGAGGGTGTCGAGTTCAACCAGAAATACAGCCACTTACAAATTCAACTCAACTTCATTTTTACACTTACAAAAGAACTATTTACAAGTACAATACTTGAAGTGATTTTGAAGTTGAAGTGATCTTTAAAACTGTATACAAGCTGCTATTTTAATTGCTAACTTGTTGTGTCCATCAATTGCATTGAAAATGTGCCTTGAGTTCCCTTTAATTTATCAATGAGTGTTGATGTGATCAGCAACTTAAATGGTGTATGATAATTGTTTGTCAGATTAAATGTGTCAAAAAACTAGACAAAAATCATCATCAAACATTTTAAACATGCACCAAACACCACACAATCACGATCTCACACACTTGATGTACCTAAGATCCACTTATTCAATTTCAATGAAATTTAAAACATAAATCAATAAATTAATTTTATCATAAGACATCCTTCTTGTCATCACAAAAGTGCCCAATATACAATGACAAGCCTTCATTCCTTATCCTCTTATAAAGCTTCTCTTCTGAAGCAAAACATTTGGCTTTACGAGAGTTAAGGCGAAGCCCCTTTTACAGAATAATTTCCCACTTTTAATTATGGTAAAGAACATACCATATTAAATTGGCTTTTACAGAATAATTTCCCACTTTTAATGATGGTAAAGAACATACCATATTAAAATAGTTATATTAATAAAAAGTGCAAAATCACTTTTATAAGTGTATTTTCCCTTTTTTCATTAAGTCCTTCTTCTTGTGATTTTAAAAGGGGTTAACCTTAACACAATTTAAACATTAATTAATTAATTAAATCCAATGTAAATAGTGGTAAATATTATTTACTTTCTTCTTAAAAAAATTAATAACTATTAATAACAAAGAGCTTTCTCTCTTATACTACAGGCATTATCGTTTTGTTATTTTAAAGAGTAATTTTTGTTATTAAAATTATGTTTAATTTTTTTTAAGTTTAAAATTTAATGGTTGATATTCAATATTTCATTAAAAATATTGTATATATTTAACTATATATAAATGTTATATATGTGGTTGTATATTTAATTAAAAATATTATATATATTGTTGTATATTTAAAAAAAAATATTATATATAAGTCTATTTCTGTATTTTATTTGTATTGGATTTTTTCGTCACGTATTTATTCTGTATCGAATCGTATTCGTACTTGAATTATGGTACTATGATTTAAACATTGTAGATAGAACAACTCTGTTCTCCAATCAACAACTCCTTCACTTACAGATCTTGAACTGTGTCTTTCACGATCGATGGAAAGTCAATCAATCTCTTTTCAAAATGCAGTTTTTTTTAACATCGACATCCTTCATACACAACGACATCCTTTCACAACAATGGTAAGATCAACAGAAAGTGCAGAGATTTGAAATGGAACCCAGAACCTTCATTATCTCTAATTTACATGGGCAAAGACTTGCAGATTGAACAGGTCAAAGACTTGGAGATGCCAGATCAATTGTTGGAAAAACTCCGTTGTATTACTGATCTGTTCAA
This sequence comes from Pseudotsuga menziesii, assembly GCA_001517045.1. Classification (NCBI taxonomy): domain Eukaryota; kingdom Viridiplantae; phylum Streptophyta; class Pinopsida; order Pinales; family Pinaceae; genus Pseudotsuga; species Pseudotsuga menziesii. The sequence goes on along the minus strand of LPNX010175977.1, from coordinate 1,228,201 downwards.
TTGAATGTTGTAAATCATTGGAGATTGTTGCAATAATATCAAGCTACAAGATCTAGAGAATCATAGAGCTTTCTTATCATTCGAGTTCCTATGAGATTGGAGAGTGAATATGACTCTAAGACACGTTTCCATATTTTTTAATTGCTCATAACTACCATTAGATTATCAACCTCTCCTTCCATGGAAAACTACCATCGAATCTCAGTTTTAATTAGGCTCTTGAGAACTAAAAGAGATTGATACTAAATGTACAAAGGCTAAAATGCAAGGGCCTAGATTCATTTGTATTCACACAATAGTTCCATTTTATAGTACAACAAAGAATGCCATTTCATAGAGAGATTTGCTCTAGGAAATCTTATTCATATCCTCTGTTTGTGCTAGAATCGGTTCAAGGACTACAAATCAAATTGACTAACACATCTTAATGCTCAAGGTAGAAATAATTGATTTAGATTAAGAGGTTGGTTGGGATAGTTTTCACAACTGTAGAAAAATATTTCTAAGGCCAAGTTCAGGTGAATATTAGACTCGAAGTTTTAGGCATAGCATGAAGTAAAACTGTTGTAATATACATAAATCACAAGCAATTAGGATATAATTACCAAACAAGATGCATAATTTTGTGGAGCTAGAAGAATGAGAGAAACAAATATGAAAAATGAAGTTGAGCTAACCTAGACCATCTCCGTAGCTGCGAGAAGCTCTGACGAACCCGAGATCGGGATCACGACGAGATGGACATGGCCTCTCCACCTCCGTTGGATCGTCCCTCGGAGGAGCCTCGTCGCAGCCTGGATCTTTCCTTCCAGGCCTTAGTTTCCTCCACCCCATATCCCCCTATTGCATTACCTCCAGCCTCCTCTTTTGTCAAATGTGTTGCTTCACCCAAAGTCCAAATCACGTCGGTAACTTCACGGATGAAGCTCTTGCTTTGAGAAATCGAGGACTCATTGGCCAGTTCTCATAGATCTGGCCCTCGCCAAAATCCATGGATATATGGATCTCTATAAACTGGATGCCTCTCATTGTTGGGGAATTGCAACACTGTTTTTGCGGCAAAGGATTCTACACTTTTTTATTCAAAAACAAGGAAGATAAAGATCTCATTATTTGAAGCAACACTTACTAGGACCAAGAGGTCTCTACCTCAATTGATGGAATCTCTCCTTCGATCCAGAAAAAGATGTTCCCTCAGCAGTGTCAGTTTGGGTATGCCTGTCTCATTTACCTCTCCACTGCTAGAATGATGAAGCCCTCCAGACTATCAGAAACTCTCTAGGGAGATTCATCGACAAAGCCGAACCAAAAGGCCCTCTATTCTCCTGTGCTAGGATCTGCGTGGAAGTAGATCTAGAGAAAGGACTACCAAAAAGAGTGAATTTATTCATGGATGGATGTGAATTTTATCAGAAGGTATATTATGAACAACTCCCCTTTAAATGTGGAAAATGCCACGAATATGGACATTTCGTAAAGAATTGCACTAAATCTACCCAGGAAGAAGCTGAGAAAAATCACGAAGAGGGATGGCAACAAACCAAGAGAGGGAAAATATCGAACCCTACCTCTGCTTATAACCTTGGAGAATGACAAGAAAAAACTCACGAGCAACCTACAAAGAAAAAGGGACCCTTTACCAGCAATCAATTTGACTCTCTCTAGAATAAAGAAGGAGAAATCATAGATCTTGAAAACCAAGCTAATGAAGACATAATAGAAGCAAGCAAGACACAATCCCCTGCTACACTCTCTCCAAAAGTTGTTGAAGAGATAACTGGGAAAACACCTAATGGATCAACCTCCCCTGGAGGAACCTGGGAAGATATGGTAGCAATAGATGAAGAGAACACTAAAACAGCACCTGAAGGATTAGCCTCCCCTGGGGGAAATTGGGAAGAAATGGTAAAGCATTGCAAAATCAATCCAAAGTCTCCAACTGCAGGTCAATCATCATCTTAAGAGACCTAGGAAACAACAGATATAGGACCATCCCTAGCCACGTGGGGAAGAAAATCTCAAAGACAACATCGAGAGAAAGAGGCAGAGAGAGAATTGGAACTAGGAAGACAACCAAGCATAGAGGATAAAAAAATTCTGCAGTGTGTCAAATATTCTGGAAACAAATATTTTAGATCCCGAGCAGAATATCACACATCCAAGAAATAATGAAATTAGTCTCTTGGAATTACAGAGGCTTGGGAGGATCAATCAAGGTGGAAGCCTTGAAAAAGATCTTAAATTCTGAGAAATCATACATTCTGCTTGTTCAAGATACTAAGATGCTAGAAGAAGAGGTAATGAACCGGTCATGCCTCTCCTGGAAAAATAGTGTTGGAAAGGCCATTAGCTTCATAGGTGCCTTAGGTGAAATTGCAACTTTCTGCATAACATACAAATAATAAATTAGACTAGCAAAAGAAAACACTCATTGGCTTTTAGTAGAAATTCAAAACAAAGCAATCAAGACTCGATATTTATTTGTAATGTATATGGACCTTCTTATTATAGAGATAAGTTGGACTTTTGGGACTCCTTACTCTCATTAAATTCAGAGCTGCAAGGGAAAGACATTATCATAGCATGGGATTTCAATACTACGAAATCAAGTATGGAAAAAAGAGGAGGATCGAACATCGGGGATCCCTTTGGTGAAAAGATTGAAGATCTGATGGCAGATCTAGACCTTTTGGATCCCACGCCAAAAAATGGAAAATACACTTGGAACAACAAGTAGATAGGGTCAGGCCACATCGCTACAAGACCAGATCGTTTTCTAGTAAGTACTTCCCTCCTTCAAAAAGACTTACTCCCATCTTCTTACATTTTTTCTTCAGCCACCTCTAATCACAAACCCATATCCCTATCCCTTACCCCTCTCACTAAAATTGGCCCTATCCCCTTTAGATTCCACCCCATTTGGCTACATAATTCCAAGACTCTAGATTTAATTCAATCAGCCCGGAACTCCACCTTCTCTAGTTCCCCCAGCTTCATCTAGGAATCAAAACTCAGGGTTGTTTGCTATGCTCTGAAAATTGGACAACCTCCTCCTTCAATGATCTCTCCATCATCAAAAACAATATCCAAGTCGGTTTGGACTCTCTTCACTAAAAAATGGAATGAGAAGAGATTACTCATGAAGCCATTGCTCACGAAAAATCTCTAAACCTTGAAATTTTAAAAGCAGTCAGACAAGAGGAAGAGATATGGAGAATAAAATCTCGGCAACTCTGGCTAAAAGGGGGAGATAAGAATACTTAATACTTCCATAAACAAACAAAGACTAGAATGAGCTTTAATAACATCAAAGAATTAAAAGACAACACCAATAAAAAAATCATTGGATAGGATGCTATCAAGAAGTTGGCTCTGCAACATTTCAATTTGTTATATTCAGATAGTGGAGATACAGACCTTATCTCCCAAACTGATCTTCTTTCAGGAATTCACCCCAAAATCTCTATCAAAGAGAACAAGGACCTGGAAAATCCTATCATAGACCATGAGAATATTGAGAACGGGGAGTTGGAAAAGTCTATCCATCCTGACAAGTCCTTGGGGCTAGATGGATTTATGATCAAGTTTTATCGAGCTGTCTGGGACATCATCAAAGAATATTTAAGAAGAATGCTAAACTGGACTAGAAAAAAAAAAGAGAAAATAAGAGGAACCACTAACTCCACTTTCTTGCTTTGATCCCTAAAGAAAAAAATCCTCTGTCGATAGAAATATTCCGACCTATCTCCTTATGTAACACCTCCTACAAGATTCTTACCAAAATTCTTGCCACTATAATGAAAAAGATCATGGCTAAAATCATCTCGGACACTCAGGGAGGCTTCATTGTTGGTAGACAGATCATGGATAATATAATCACCATTGAAGAAGCTATCTAGTCCAGCCTGGAACGCAAAAAACAAGGTATGGAAATCAAGCTGGATATGGAAAACACTTTCGACGGGGTCAACCATTTCTTTTTGTTTGAGATCACGCTCAGAATGGACTTTTAAAAAAAATTTAAAAGATGGATCAAATCTTGTATCAGCAGTCCTTGGATCACTCCTCTCGTCAATGGTAGGCCTGTTGTCTTCTTCCAAGCCTCTCGAGGGCTCCACCAAGGCTTTCATTTATCTCCTTTTCTCTATCTCATAGTAGTTGAGTCTTTAAGCAGGAAGTTGCAATCCCTTCAAAACAGTAGAGAACTCAAAGGATTAAAAATTTCCAGAGGTATAAAATATGTTAATCGTGCTCGGTATGCAGATGATACAATACTTCTTGGAGGGGCCTCAGTAATAATCATTGAAAGGTTCAAAGGAGACCTTTCCATCTTTCTCAAAGCCTCAAATGGAAAAGTAAATGCATTAAAAACCAAAATATATGGTTGGAACTGTCCTGAAAGAACTATGGCCAGGATAGCTAGGACCCTGGGATACAAAGGCACTACAAATTGGAACTCTTTCAATTATCTTGGAGTCCCTATTCACAAGGTAAAAAAGAAATATTTAGACTGGAAAGGATTGGTTGAAAAGACAAAACAAAAAATCCAATCTCGGGAAGAAAAATGGCTCAATCCTGCTAGAAAACTCATTCTCATCAACGTTGTTCTGGAATCCTACCCTATTTACTCCTGCTCAATTTCCCTAGCTCTAAAGACGATAATCCATGACATCACAAAGGAGTTCATACACTTCCTCTAGCAAGGTGGAAAATCTAGTGGCACTAAGAAATTCCACTTAATTAATTGGGAAACGATGTGCAGGCCTAAATATTGTGGGGGAGCAGGAATCAAATATCTAGGAGCAATGAATCTTTCCCTACGAGCCAAAATCGTATGGAAAATAGTTTCAGGGAAGAAAGCATGGTGGAAGGACATTTTAAGAAGAAAAAAATATCTTAGAGGAAATAGGAAAAGATGCCTGGACGACCTCCCCTCTGTCAAGAACTGCTCTCCAATTTGGAGATTATGTCAAAACGCAACCCACATCATCTAGAACAGCCTGCATTGGTCGCCTGGAAATGGAAAATGGGTTCTCCTTTGGGAAGAAAAGATTGGCCACTCCTCCCCTTCACGCCACTTAGGCACCTTCACGAATCTCAAGCTCTGGACGGACTCTCAACACATCTCCACGATTCATGACATATCGAACTGGCATAATAACAAAAGATGGGTAGGATGGAAAAGTATTGAAACTCCAAAACACTTAAGCATGGATTAAATAGTGCTGCAAATGATTCTTCAAGGCTCAGCCCCGATTCACCTCAACCTAACAGACTCCATATGCTGGGGGAATTCAAGAACATATTCAGTTAAAGCTGGCTACAACACCATCCAAAAAGACAACAGAAAAGAAGCCATGTGGGTAAACGTCTAGAGCAAGGACAACCTCCCTAAAATCAACTCCTTCTGCTATATTTTACCACATCACAAAATCCTTATAGCCGAGAATTAAAAAAAAAGGGGAATCGAAGGACCAACCCGCTACATTCTCTATAAAAATTCGGAAGAAAATTTGGAGCATCTTTTTCTGGAATTCTCCTTTGCTAATGAGGTATGGTGCAAAGCCCTTAAAGAGCTTCATTTTAGTCTTACTCTTCCAACAAATTGGAAAGATCTCTTCGCCTGCTGGAAATATTATTACCAAGGATCTTTACTCAAGAAACTTGATTTTTCAAGAGCGTGGGTTGCTCTTCCTAATTATATTTGCTGGAAAATATGGACTACCAGAAACAAGGGAATATTTGAAAACTCGACCCTTCCTCCTACCAGAGTCTCCTCTTCCGCAAAATCCTTATGGATTGAATCTCTTCTCTCCAAAGGTTTAAGACACTTACATCTTGAACCTTTAACTTTTAAGGAAAAAAACTAGATTCATGATTTTCTCTGCCCTTCCAATCCAATTCTGGGAGGCCCTTATTCAAAAAAACCTAACTCTCTAAGATGGAATATTCGAATGAACCCAAAAATCTTCAGCAAATGGTGGACAAAGTTGGACTGCCATTCTCTATTCTTTGATGGATCCTCTAAAGGAAACCCTGGGTTGGCAAGTGTGGGAGGGACATTTTTTACCCTAAGGGCAACAAATAGAAAGATTATGCTTGGGGATTAGGAAAAAAATCAAACAACTATGCAGAATGGCTCGCATTAATCAAGGGGATGGAAATTGTAAACACTCTTGGAATCAAAGTTCTAGTAGTTTTTGAAGACTCTCTCTTGGTCATTAGAGAGGCTCGAAAGCTCATCAGGAATTATAAAAATCTCTCTACAAAGATGCACCATATTTTCAATAACCTTGTCAATGAATTTAATGTTGTCAACTTCCTCCACATCCTACAAACAAACAATCACCTTGCGGACCAAATGGAGAATAAGGGGGTGCAGCTAGACTTTGGTTACATTGTTTGCAATGGGAAAAATCCCAATTGTTGAAGAAATAAAAGATAACTGGAAAAACTTAGAAGTTTGTAGGCAAGTAAAACGGCCTTCATGAATATCTGAATACAAAAAATATTACACCAAATCAAAGTTGATCTCCGTACAAAATAAAATAGAGGCTTCTTATTCTACAACACTCTCTTCCCTGAGGAAGAAGAACCCCCATTACAATATCAATTATGAAATTTGTAACAATTACAATTTTTGAGCTATTATTAGCTTCTCGGGATAAAGATTTAACAACAAACTAAATATAGAACAATCTTGAATTGTTGCAAGAAATATTGAAACTGTTGGAGTGAGATGCTTCTTGATAAAATTTCTTGAATTGCTACTTGTTTATTAACTACCCAGAAATCCGAATCGGAATGCCACATCATTTCCTGAAGGAGTGGATTTAGTCCTCTGCCTCTGAATATTTTGCCACTTATTGATTTCCTGCTTGGAAATGATCGATATTGTCCTCGAAATATTGAACTTTTGGTTCACTACTGATTTTGTGTATTGAATATCAAACATCTTCCATTTGCATAATTTATTATTTTCAATCGCAATTGACACGTAATGGATAATGGTGAACATGTGAGCTTCTCTTCTTGTATATGTTACATGAGGAAATTGTTCGTTAACTTTTATTGCCTCTTTCAACAAAGAAGTTTGACCTTTAAGCTTTTGAATGATAAAAAATTCAACTTCATCTCTGGTCTCCGTAATCCTAAGCTATAGCGGGTGATTGGAACACAAAGGTTTTGAATTAGGACAATCTCCTTGAATAGTCTCCAATAGCATCTTTATCAAAATAAAATCACAAATGCCTATAACCTGGCCTATGGGGCATATGCACATTTGATTTCCATTTGATCTCTCAATTGGTGATCTAACCACACTTGATATACCATGCAATCATAACCAATGCTTTTGAAGCAGTTTTCAATGGAATATGGATCAATCCTCTTTGTATTGGGAGCATTAAATACATCATGAGAAAGAAACAATTAGAAATTCCCTTCAAAATATGGTTTGCAACCCATGTGCATGTAGTAATACCTTTACTAATGATGAATATGCACCTCAACATCTGGGTGCAGTCTTTATTAACAACTAGAAATAATTATAATGAGTTTAAATTTAATGGATTAAATAAGCTCATTTAGCTTTCCAATTTTTTGAACATCAAACTTCAATTTATGCATAGAAATTATAAAATGGTTCTAGGCATAGCCATTATCAAGAGTCCATGTTGCATATTCACTTTCCCTAGCCAATTTTTGGTAATTAGATAATAGAGGTGTTGGCCATGTCAAAGATCCCAAAACGTCTACAAGAGAAGCATATTTGCTCCCACTAAAAGAGACAATTGTATATATTTTGTATTATTGCTTGAGCTTCAGGACTTCTTGGTAATGGCCCATTTACACTTTCTCCGTTGAAATTTCAATTGTAGAGGCCAAATGAGACTTGAAACAGAAGTTACATATATGATGCTAATTGTAGAATCGACTTCCCTTTTAGTACTCCTCCATTTGACTTTGCAGCGTTCTTTGGAAATATGGACAAAACATACTAATACATCTCCATATAAGAGTATATCATGAGCAGTGTGATGAGTTTAAATACTTGGTACAGAGATAACTAACTATAATGTTCTCCTCGACACCTAGGAGGTCTTCAAATCACTGGACATTCAGGAGTTGACATCAAGGTCCAATGCTCGTATTTGTCATTGTTTGATAGCAGACTATTGGGAATATCCTTTTGGCATTTTTTTGTATGAATTCATAGCATTTGGATGGGATGATAATTTCAAAAATACAAAAACATGATGATGATGATGATGATGATTCTCGAGATGATGATGCTCGAGGTGATGGCAGAGAAGATGATCAAGATGATGCTTGAAATGATGATTCTCAAGATGATACCAGATATATGTGATGATGATGTTCCACAGATGATGCTGATGTAGCTTTGAAAACTTCCTATGACATATAGATTCACCAGTCAGTTGTACATATGTATTGTTGTAGAATACCTTCCTTGTTAAAAGGGATTGTTAAAGAAATGTAATTGCGGAAGATATTCTATTTCGTATTATTATAATTATTGTACCCTTTCTGGAGATGTTGTTCCTTCGATTAGGGATGTCATTGATGTAATTGGTCATGTAAAGTCATGAGGTAAAACCTATGTTGTAAGTTGGGTCAATAGTACCCACAAAAGTATTAATAAAATGTAATTTTAAGTATCCAAAGGTATGTTGGCCCTGGAATCAAGGAGAAGTCAGCCTTCTTGGTTCATTAGGCCTTTGAGCTTATTAGCATAAATAGGAGAGGTGCCTCCCTCATTTGGAGAAGTAGAACACTCTAGCAGTGCTGCAAGAGAGAGAAGGAGCAATTCCATCTAGGAGAGAGGAATAAGTCTAGTATTATTCTTGGGGTCTCGTGACTCTTATTCTTTGGGTATTGCACTGTACTTGGTTGAATTCTATATCGAGGAAGTTTTGTTGGGTTTTCTCCCCCGTGAGGGTTTCCCAGGATAAATCTTTGTGTTATTTTGTGTGGTTGTGCTTGTCTTTCTTTCAGTGATCCTTTTGCATATGGTTATGATGTTATGATGTTAAATGTTTTAGATCTTGTATAACCATTGAAATGTTAGCAGAAGGTTCTCTCTGAATGAAAAGCTAGTCGAAGTTGATGTCTCCTTCTAAATGGGTGGTTTTGGATGACCAAATGTTTTAGCTATTAGCACTCACTCTAGTACTAGCTCAATGGTTCCCTTTAACACTTAGCTTGAAGGATAAGTGGTTCCCTCTGGAAAATGGTGGTTTAAGGACTACCACAAATTTATGTATTGCAAAAGCATATGTCTTCCACTAAATGGGTGGTTTTAGGAAGATCGCAAACTAAATCATGTTGAGGTGGAACATGGCTCTGACTCTGGCTCTAGCTCCAGCCCTAACTCTAGCTAGGTGTCTCTAGCTCGAGGCTCCAGCAATTGGAACAAGGTTTTAGCTATGGATCTGGCCACTCTAGTTTACACTCACTTATTACCACTCACTTGTTTATGATTGCCAATCATGCCCCTATCAAGAACAAGGTGAGGAGTAAAAAATATCTAACTATAATATTTTTTTACTTGAGATTGAATTCTTTCGTATGAAATACATATCTTCTTAGTTGTTTATGACTAGTGCTAAGAAGCAATCCACCCATAGTGAATCTTGTCTCTTGCAGGTTTATTCATTATGAAGCCTGCACATGTCTAAAGAATGAGTATGCTTTCCACAATGGTTACAAGGACGGAGATCAAAACACCGATCTTCTATGTGACTAACTGTGTTACAATGTTGGCATTTCGAAACCTTATGCATATATGAAGTGAATAAAGATGAACTTCCCTGATGGAATCCAACGCTCTAGAACTAGATAGGTTTGTTATAATTAGGAATGTGGAAGGTCACTTCCTTGTCATATCCAAAACCGATTCTATGTATTTTATGGTTGAGTTATTCCCAAGGTTTGATGATGGGCTTGGAAATGGTAAGCGGAACCTATGTATCAAAAACTTCATCTTCATTTTCTTTTGAAGTGGCATCACTCATTTGAATATGTGCAATTGAATGTGCAAGCTATTGATTGTTCTGAACATAAATAGGTTCAAATTGTAATTATTTTGTTGTATATCCTCATGTTGGAGCTGTGATTCAAGATGAATAAATTCCACTGTCTCTTGAGAGTATTGTAAACAAGTTAGGACATATTGTAGAATTTTATTTCCAATTGAGACTGTGTCATCAAAAAGTATTAGAGTGTTCAAAAACTCAAATACTCTTCCAATTTAAGCCATTTAAGGACTAATAGAAGACATAAAGGGTTTCTTGTAATTCCACCCTTTAACAACTAGACTCAACAAATAAGACTCCAACTCAAAAATGAAAGGGTTTCAACTTCAACCGAGAATGCAACCGATTACAGTTCAACTTAATTTCAAAAGTACAAGTAAGCATACACAACAACTATATGTAAGTTACAACTTGATGTAGAATGTAGAGTTGAATTCATCTTTAAAATAAGACTTTACCTTTACAAAAATTAGGTCTTGGTTGTAGCTTAAACGCGGAAATTAAACTTTTTATGGTTCAGTTCTTCCCAAGGTTTGAATATGGGATTGGAAACTATAAGCGGAACTTGTGTATCAAAAACTTCATCTTCATTTTCTTTTGAAGTGGTATCACTCATTTGAATATGTGCAATTGAATGTGTAGGCTACTGATTGTTCTAAACAGAAATAGGTTCAAAATCTTGATTATTTTGTTGTATTTCATCATGTTGGAGTTGTGACTCAAGATAAATAAATTCAATTGTCTCTTGAGAGTCTTGTAAACAAGTTAGTTCAAATTGTAGAGTTTTCTTGCTAATTGAGACTGTGTCGTCAATAAGTATTAGAGTGTTCAATAACTCTAATAATATTCCAATTTAAGCCATTTGAGGGCTAATAGAAGACATAAATGGTTTTTTGCAACTCCACCCTTTCGCAACCAGACTCAACAAATAAGACTCTAACTCAAAAATGAAAGGGTTTCATCTTCAACCGAGAATGCATGTGATTACAATTCAACTTAATTTCAAAAAGGTACAAGTAAACATACACAATGGCTATATGTAAGTTACAACTTGATGTAGAATGTAGAGTTGAATTGGTCTTTAAAATAAGACTTTTCCTTTATGAAATTCAGGTCTTGGTTGTAGCTTAAATGCAGAAATTAAACTTTTATGGTTGAGTTCTTCCCAAGGTTTGATGATGGGCATGGAAAATGTAAGCGGAACCTGTGGTGTTAGTTTCCTCTTATGAGGTTGCTGATATTTTATTTTGTGATTCATTAGCTATTTCAAAAGCTATATCAGACTATGGAGCTCAATCATTTTCTCTCAACAGTCCCAGGGCTTCTCTACCTTTGGTCACATACCTAACTCCTCATAGAACTAGTAAAGAGGAAGATTTTCTGCATCCGCCCGAACACTTGCTCCTAACACTTGGGGTTGTTTTTACCACTCATGGTTTGTTGTTCATGGCTGCAACATATCAGTTTCTTGAGTGTTTCTCACATGTTCTGAATCCTTAAGAACCTTTTCTCACTTATCAGTTGACTTCAGTTGCTCTACATGGGTCCAGTATTCATCCGGCAACTGTCTATATTTCTGATTTAGTTGAGCATATCATTTTTCTTCCAAAGAGGAAGATTCCTCTAGACATAATGATGGAGAGGTTCATATGCCAGGCCCCAGGATACCTGTGCATAGAAGAACTAGATTGATCATGATTCTACTTGCTTAATTAGAGGGGGAGCTTTTTTCCCATGTGGTTTTTTCCCCAGCTCCTTGTATTGAGCAGATACTTTACTTTACTTGATGTAATGGGTGACCTATGGTCTTAGTTACCAGGGCCCACAGATTGTCCAAGTTAGCATTCAGGGGGGGTGTTAGGATTATTAATCCTCCCTTGTCCAATTTGGTCATATGTCTAAATCGGGAGTCCACCCAATCTATTTTTAGTCACTCATTAGAGGAAATTTGGGGTGTAAAACGGGCCTTATAAGAAAACACGCCAACAATAAGTTCTTGTGAGTTGGAATTCAAGAACCAATAAAATGAGTCAACCATAATGGTTGAATTAACATATTTGTCATAAAAAAACTACTTTTTTTGTTCGTATTTTCGACATATCTCCCTGTGTTTTTACTCAAATTTCGATCGGGAGAGCTCGTTGGATGCGGAATTTGATTCCGCATCCAACGAGTACCCACACTGCATACTTTTAACAGACCCCACTACCCCAAAAATAAGAAATACCTAAAAAGTACTCAGTCATCATCAAGTTTTTCAGGTATTTCTTATTTTTGGGGTAGCATGGTCCGTCAAAAGTATGCAGTGTGGGTACTCGTTGGATGCGGACTCAAATTCCGCATCCAACAAGTTCTCTTGATTGAAATTTGAGTAAAAACACGGGGAGATATGTTGAAAATACGAACACAAAAAGTAGTTTTTTTCTTTTTTCCTCCAAAATTAATAAATATTATTTTATTATTTTATTATTTTCTTTAGGAGGCCCATTTTAGACCTCAAAATTCCTCTAATGAGCACCATTGGGTCCACTTGGCCTAATTGGGGCGCATGTTCCACTTACTAAATTGTGGGGAACACTAATTGACGCCTACTGCCACTAATTGCACTTGCGTGCATCAATTTAGGAGCCTCATAGACCAATCCCTACAATTTAGGAGCCACTGGAAGTGCTGATACCAACCAAGGTCAGTTGAGTTAAGTCGATGACTAGTCAAGCTAAGTTAGGAGTCAGTTACATTCAGTTCTAGTCCTCTACATTCAGTTAGCGCTAGGTTTGCATGGCTGCATGCAGGAGAGGCGCATTTCTTACCTCCCACAGTCAGTTAGCCTCAGTCAGCACTGAAGTAGACACTTGAGTTGTGTTTTAGAACTCTGTTGAACTCCGGTAATGGTTTAGACAAGGTCAGTTAACTATTGAGTCCTCCGACAGTGATTTAGACAAGGTCTTAGTTACCTACAGTCAAGTAGAGTCTAATCAATTCGAATTTCCTCATGTGGATTCGAATTGCATGTGGCTATTTAAGCCATTGTACTTCATTGTAATTATCATCTAATTGCTCTTTGATTAATGAAAAGCATTCACAGCTGCAAGCCGTTTTTGCACTGTTTCATTCTTCAATAACTGAGTAAATTGTGTGATCTATCCTGTGAGTTGTGTGTTTGTCCATAGATCTATGTGCTCAATTTAATAAATTGAATGTGTAGGCTATTGATTGTTCTAAACAAAAATAGGTTCAAAATGTTGATTATTTTGTTGTATTTCATCATGTTGGAGTTGTGACTCAAGATAAATAAATTCAATTGTCTCTTGAGAGTCTTGTAAACAAGTTAGTACAGATTGTAGAGTTTTCTTGCTAATTGAGACTGTGTCGTCAATAAGTATTAGAGTGTTCAATAACTCTAATAATATTCCAATTTAAGCCATTCAAGGGCTAGAATAGAAGACATAAATGGTTTTTTGCAACTCCACCCTTTCGCAACTAAACTCAACAAATAAGACTCCAACTCAAAAATGAAAGGGTTTCATCTTCAACCGAGAATGCATGTGATTACAATTCAACTTAATTTCAAAAAGGTACAAGTAAACATACACAATGGCTATATGTAAGTTACAACTTGATGTCGAATGTAGAGTTGAATTGGTCTTTAAAATAAGACTTTATGTTTATGAAATTTAGGTCTTGGTTGTAGCTTAAATGCAGAAATTAAACTTTAATGGTTGAGTTCTTCCCAAGGTTTGATGATGGGCATGGAAAATGTAAGCGGAACCTGTGTATCAAAAACTTCATCTTCATTTTCTTTTGAAGTGGCATCACTCATTTGAATATGTGCAATTGAATGTTTGATCTGACTTGATTTATTCAGGAATGATGAAATAAGTTTGCTACGATCAGACTTAATTATTGCATGGATTTTGATTTCTTTTCTGTTGAAAAGTTTTTGGTGAACATTATGGTCTTTTGATGATATATTGTATGTAATGACAACTTTTCAGTTGGATCAGTTTTGGATATGGATTGTGGATTTTGTGCTCCTTCTGAGGCAAACTTTTGTAAATAACAACTTTTTAGTTGTATTTTGTATAATGGACTATGAGGGCCATCTGCTGAATGTGAATAAAATATTTACGATTTTTTTCTTTGGAAGAAAAAAAAAATGTGCAATTGAATGTGCAGGCTACTGATTGTTCTGAACATAAATAGGTTCATAATGTTGATTATTTTGTTGTATTTCCTCATGTTGGAGCTGTGACTCAAGCTGAATAAATTCAACTGTCTCTTGAGAGTTTTGTAAACAAGTTAGTACATATTGTATAGTTTTCTTACTAATTGAGATTGTGTTATCAATAAGTATTAGAGTGTTCAATAACTCTAATAATCTTCCAATTTAAGCCATGTAAGGACTAATAGAAGACATAAAGGGTTTCTTGCAACTCCACCCTTTCACAACCAAACTCAACAAATAAGACTCCATCTAAAAAATGAAAGGGTTTTAACTTCAATTGAGAATGCACCCGATTACAATTCAACTTAATTTCAAAAAAGTACAAGTAAACACACACAATGACTATTTGTAAATTACAACTCGATGTAGAATGTAGAGTTAAATTGGTCTTTAAAATAAGACATTACCTTTATGAAATTTAGGTCTTGGTTGTAGCTTAAATGCAAAAATTAAACTTCTAGGAATGAATGGATGTCTTTACTTTCATGCCAAGGTCATAAATATCATAGCTATGAATTTATTGTTCAAACACTATCTACCAAGTGCTACCCTTGATATAACTTCCTCATTGTATTTCAATGATAATCTCCATATTAAGCGGGGGTTCCCACCAAATGAAGATGCCCACAAATATTGTTGTCCTCGTTGTGATAATTCAAGCATCGAGTTCAAAAGTGAGGGGATTGTTTGTTCATGTCCCATTATGCAGGCATGCCTCTAGTGTGAAGAAGGCCACTACCTCAAAAGTGATATACACCCATGATCTATTCACCCAAAAGGTAATTAAATTTGAAACAATGCGTCGATTGATGGTAACAAGCGGCTATGGTGGTGCATCTCTCTTGTGCACCGAATGATCTTTTGCAAACTAACCAAAAATTGAAAAAGCAAATGCACAAATCTAATAGATGAAGATATGATTAATATGCAAATCCATCCAATAAAACACCAACTGATGCCCAATCGATTTTCTTCAACTCATTCCAATGAATAGATGCCAACGTTGATTGTGTCTCAATGAACACATGGTAACGTTGACCAATGAACAGATGCCAATTATCATTTACAAATGCCAACGTTGATCATATCTCTCAATGAATAGATGCCAACGTTGATTATACCTCTCAATGTAGGGTTACAACAACACCATGGAGGAATTTGACAGGTAATACTGTTATGGGGTATCTTGATTTTTATTTTTTTAAAGGAAAACCTATTTTTAAAGGGTAATAAAATTTTCAAAACTGATTTTTAAAGGGTAATAAAATTTTCAAAACGTCTTTATATTATTACTATTTTTAATAGTAGCAAAATTACTAAAATTTTATTATAAATTATTACTAGTAAATTAGTAATATCAATACTTTTATCTTATTATAATATAAAATTTACTTTCTAAATCTTAACCATACTTTTATTAAGTTAGTAACTAACTATTATTTCCATCATCCATGCTTTTCTATTTGGTAGGTTTTCTTGATTTTTTCATTTAACAATGATTTTTCTATTATTATTTTTTTAACTATTATAATTAGCATCTACATAGTACAAATTCCAATGCTCAATGCTCAACTAAATGATTTGAAAGTTGGAAAGTTGGAGTTAGAGCCTATAAGCCCTTGGAGTTGGAGAGTGGACAGTAGAGTCTGGACTCTGGACACATGGTCTTGAAAACCATTATCAAGATTCAAAGTTACTCTNTAAACTCGATCGATAGTACACAGTTGAATTCTTTTAGTATAAAAGTATTTTTGGGTGCAACAAACCTCATTCTTTCTGTTTATTTTATTTGTTGTAATTCTTCCGCATCCTTCCTCTGCTACTTCCCCCTTGTGAGATACACTGGACCCTTCTCTATTAAGTTATTTCTCTCACCTTATCAAACTAACCACCACAATATCCATTAGCCACACCCAAAATTGCCATCGATGCCACCAAACTCAGAATCACCATCGAACAGGATACTATTAAAACATGTTCACCTCACATCATCTAACAACTTTGCCCGACATAAAGATCACAACGATTCATTCATGGAGTAGATTACCACCTGCCGCACCTACTTCCCTACCTGTTTTATAGATGCAGTATTGAGTGAGATTTCTCTTGTCATTTAATCCAGAAAAACTTAGCTAGCTTTGGCTCAAATAAGCATAAGATTGCTTATTTAAGACAACCAACATTAATTAAGCCAAATAAACGTGAAACTCCTCTAAGTTTTTTAACTTTGTCCTTCAAGCTCACTAGAATATAGTTTCCTTTCCTCTCCTACTGATAAACAAAAAAACAAAATTTTAACTTCACATAATCTAGTGGTTCAATTCTGGAATTAAAGAATCATTTTTATGTTTATTTATGCTTCATTATTTATTTATTTTTACATATTATGATATGTATTTGTGAATATTTATTTTAACTTATACTTTTATAATATTAATTCAATACATAAATAATATATAAAATAAATAGGAATAATGATAGATATTAATAACAACTATTTTTATTTTAATATAAAAATGTCAAAAACATATTATATTGAAAAAAATTAACAAAAAATAATTATTGAAGATACTCACGCATCTTTTCAATAGATGAATATACCAATGTATGTCGACATGGAGAGGGAGATGTATTCCCACACAAAAGAAAGACTCACTAACACATGTATGTTCATGCAATATATGAGAGTTTCCATAGTAGCAATCCTAATGCATACTCCAACACATGCGGAGTGCCACACATGCGGAGTGAAATATAATATAAATTTTATAAATAGATATTTTTATTATTCTTATGATAAATAAAAGTTAGTGGCCATGCAAAATAGATGGCTACAAAGAATGTTGCAATGAATCATTAGAAAATAGTATCTTGGGAATAGAGTGTATTTTTCATTCCGTGTATTTAAATTAATTAAAAAAATATGGGTGGCAAACATTAACTCATTCACGGAGGGGTTTATTGTCTGCCATAGAGCCTGTAAACTATTAGAATGCTTAGTAAGTCTATACAAATTAACTAAAAATGATAGTAATCTAGTACACATTAACTAAATATGAATCAGAACCTTGGAAATATGAAAATGTACAATTCACATATCATTTGACCCAAAAAAAAATGGAAAATGAAAATAATACAGATGAAATAAGGTGAACAAACCATGTTAATCACACAACCGGAAACTACTGAAGGACACTTTGATCAACTAGACCACTTGATTCATTCATCTTGTTCTATAGTTGTCGCATCTCCTAGCAAGTTTAGGCCTTGAGCAAAAAGATTTAGAGAGAATATGAACTAGATGGTACTATAATTCTTAGAAAAACTATCTGAATATGGAAATCCAAAAGTTGTGACAAGTTACACAAAAAATAAGATATTTGTAGCATTGCTTGGGATTTATATGAATTTTGGATGGTTGTGCAAAATATTTGCTTTATGGAAAAAAATCTGAGAGAAACATATAAAGTAAAAACAATCACACTTAAAACCAAACCTGAGTTATAAATCCCAATTATGTAGATGAAGAATCCAACAGTGGTGGTAGATGAAGATTTGCTTATAAAGGTGAACAACATGAAAGAGAATACAACTTGTTGCGTGATGTATGGCAAGTATTTGTTATTCATGCTTATAGGATAGAAGTCAAAATAATATAGTGTCCATTTATATTTCTCCCCTTTTTGTCCCTTAGTTTAAAAGCCTTTCATGTTTGCAATGTGAAACATGTCTTTTAATTTGGTGTTTACAATTTGAATGGTGGCATACAGTTATTCAATATAAATGTCTAGACTAACCATATACATACCAAGTGTATATAAAAGATTTTAATTTTATTGGAAGAAAATAAAGTCGTAAATATTTTCAGGGATTTTTATGCATCCAAGCACATATTGGTATGGAATGATCATTTTGTGCACTCGTGTACTTTGAAATAATATTGGTGGTCTCTATGTGTATTTGAAATTTCTTCTTTTTCTTAAGAAACTTAAGAAAAAATCAAATTCTTAAATCTATAGGTTTGAAAATACTTGGAATGAATGTTCACACACCGAGCCAAAGCCAAAAAAAATTAGGATGTCACGCTCTGCGTATTATTTCTAGTACATTCAAATATCAGGCTACCTACAAGTAAACAATTAATGCCTAATTCCCCTTCGGTAGGAGAAGGATCTGACCCAAACTTAACCTGATTGTACTTCCTTCCCCCCCTTATGGAACTCCAACCAAAAAGAAAAATCGTTGTGTAGGAACCCGATGTCAATTGAAAATGTGAAGACGGTGGTGTTCCAAGTAAGAGAAAGCAAATCAAACTATTAGCATTTGCTTGTATGATTGTAAGAAACTTACATTCTCAACCAAATCATCCCGTAAAAACAAATATACAACAAATTATATATATGAATGCTCCAAGAAGATTGTAAAATTTATGAAAGGAGTCTATGTATCTTAACCCGGCATCTAACCATTGCATATAAAGATCACTTGATAATTGATAAATATGATGGATTAAGATGAATCTACAATAATAATTTAAAGTAAAAATGAATATGATTGTGTTGTGAAGTGATTACCTTAGAGAGCATGACATTAAATCCAGCATGTTTATTGTCCCATGCAAATTCATATGTCATCATAAACTATTGCTATTATTCATTCCATCCCACGGCCCAGGATTTTTTATATGATCCGGTGGAACCTGAAGCATTAATTTACAATGATCCAGCCAAATCCCAAAGAAAATTTGTTGTTAATGTCACTTAATAAAGTTTTGTGACGGTTCATTGCCATGGCTTCCACTCATTTTTGCTTAACCTCATTTCATTTTCATTTTCAACCGACTCTAGTAAAGTTGTCAAAAGAAAAAGTTATTAACTTGAAGTCAAAGGTTTTTCTATTAATGGTCATTTTCAAAATTCACCAATAAAAGAAATGATATTAAATTTAAAATTCCCCAATAAGAAAAATGATATTAAATTTGGAATAATGTTTTTAAATTTGGGATAAAGTTTGTGATTGAATTTTTTAAATGATTTAATAGTTATTTTTAAAATTAACCAATAAGGGAAATTATATTAAATTTGGAGTGTTGTTTTAAAATTTGGGATTGTGTTTGTAATTTTTTTTTTAAAATTAGTTAATAGTTTGATATTCTGGTCAAATTCGAAGAGGGGTTTTGTTTGCTTGGCGGCCCACGATAAAAACCCGTTGCTCCTAGAAGGTGACATTTAAATCCAACCATGCTAAGAGGTTGTGCGGCCAGGCCGGGTGCGATATTCAGATGATTTTGATGGCTTAGATGCCCCCGGATCGTGGTTTCTCGGACCAAAGGTTTTCCCAACAAGTCACAGGGCACTTAACCAACAACAAAAAAAATAGTTTGAGATTTAGAAATATTATAAAAAAAATGTGTGAATGTTGTAGCTTTTTCTTGGTAAGTAGATAATCAAAGTTTGTGATTGATTGTTTAAAATTAATTAATAGTTTAAGATTCTTAAATATAAAGTGTCTTGAATGTTGTAGTTTTAAGTTCTTTTTTTAATTTTTGGTAAGTATATAATCCAATTCTAATTAGGTATATTTATTTCCAACAAATTCTAGGAAAAATAACTAGATCCTAAAACCCTTAGACAATTCTTAAAAATACTTAACATCTTTAATGGAAACAAACGTTTTGTTTCCAATCTTGGAAGAGAATGAAGCAAAAAGCTGCAAGTGATATTGACACACAATAAGTCAAAACAATAGAATGAAATTAGGAAAAGCAAGAGAACTTTCCTAAAAATTTATCCTCACATCCAAGGAAGTTTACTTGCATACTTTGCTTCTCACATCCAAGGAAGTTTGCTTACATTCATAATAGGAAGCTTTTTTTTTAAAAAAATTTGTTGAATTTTTTATTCTTAATTTTTATGGTATAGCACTAATCATAGTTGAAACAAATCTTTGTGGAAATTAAAATAAATAGAAAAAAAAAACCAAAACTTTAGTCACACTTTAGAAATGTTGAAATATTAAATGCACTTCTATGAAATTAATAGAAAAAATCCATACAATAGTTTCTAGAGAATGTTTTTAAATTTGGGATTGTGTTTGTGATTGATTTTATAAAATTATTTAATAGTTATTTTTAAAATTAACCAGTAAAGAAAATTAAATTAAATTTGGAGAACTATTTTAAAATTTGGTATTGTGTTTATGATTTATTCATTAAAATTATTTAATAGCTTGAGATTTTGAAATATAAAAAAAGTGTCTAAATGTTGTATTTTTTTTTGCTAAGTAGATAATCAAAGTTTGTGATTGAGATTTTTAAATGTAAAGTGTTTGAATGTTGTAGTTATATATATATTAAGTAGATAATCCAATTCCAATTATGTATATTCATTTCCAACAAATTCCAAGGAAAAAAAACTAGATCCTAAAACCCTTAGACAATTCTTAAAAATACTGAAAGTCTTTAATGGAAACAAACCAAATGAAGCAAATGTTTCCAATCTTGGAAGAAAATGAAGTAAAAAGCTACAACTCATATTGACAAAAAATAAGTAAAAAATAATACAATGAAATTAGGAAAAGCAATAGAACTTTGCTAAGCTTTCCTCCTCACACTTACATCCAAGGAAGTTTCCTTGGATACTTTCCTCTCACATCCATGGAAGTTTCCTTGGATACTTTCCTCTCACATCCAAGGAAATTTCCATGCATTCATAATAGGAAACTTTGTTTTTTTTGTTGAATTTTTTTATTCTTAATTTTTATGGTATATCACCAATCATAGTTGAAAGAAATATTTGTGGAAATTAAAATAAATGAAAAAAAATAAAAATAAAAAATGAACCAAAATTTTAGTCACTTTATAAATGTTGTTATATTAAATGCACTTCTATCACATTAATTGAAAAAATAAAAAA
Organism: Pseudotsuga menziesii; assembly: GCA_001517045.1. Taxonomy (NCBI): domain Eukaryota; kingdom Viridiplantae; phylum Streptophyta; class Pinopsida; order Pinales; family Pinaceae; genus Pseudotsuga; species Pseudotsuga menziesii. Next base: position 1,207,004 of record LPNX010175977.1, on the reverse strand, counting down.
CAATAGTGAATGACGTACGCAAAGATTAACGATAGTCTCTAGGAAGAACTAATAATAATAATGTGAAAAATAATAAAAATATTTATCATAATAATATAAGTAGGCAAAGATTAACAATAGTCTCTAGGAAGGACTAATAATAATAATGTGAAATACAATAAAAATATTTATCATAATAATATAAGTTAATTTTAAAAAGAGGATTTTTTTTTTTATAAAACTCAAAATGTTTTTTTGAAATAGAATAAAAATAATTTTCATAATAACATAAGTTAATTATGGAAGAGGTTTTTTTCATAAAATTCTAAGTGTTTTTTTCAAATGTTTATTATGGATTTGTGTTAGTATTAGTAGTATCTTTTACAAGTGAAATTTAAAAACATATAATTTTATATTTATGGATTTGTGTTAATATTAGTAGTATCTTTTATAGGCAAAATTTAAAAACATATAATTTTAAATCAAGTTTGATTGTTTTAGATTCATATCTTAAAATGCAAGATTCTGTGAAATTGTTAATGATAAATTGTTTTGGGAAAATGTTTGTTGATTGCATAATGTGATGTATAATAAAAATATTTTATATTTTATAAAAGTTTAAAAAATGAAACTCTTTATTTTAATATAATATAAAATGAAAATTATATTAAAAATATATATATATTTTAAACATTTACCTTATCTTCAATGTGTTTAATTTGAAATTTTATTTTAAAAAAATAAAAATAAATTAAAAAAGAATCTTCAAGATTAAAAAATAAAAATAAATTAAAAAAATCTTAAATTTCAAGATTATGTGAAATTGTTAATGATAAATTGTTTTGGGGAAATGTTTGCTGATTATGATGTATAATGAAAATATTTTATAGTTCATAAAAGTTTAAAAAATGAAACTCTTTATTTTAATATAATATAAAATGAAAATTATATAATTTTTTAAATATTTACCTTATTTTACATGTGTTTAATTTGAAATTTTATTTAAAAAAATAAAGATAAATTAAAAAATACAATAAAGGTAAGTAACTACATAAATTGATTCTTTTATACTACTTTATATATAATTAATTGAGATTTAAGGGTTTCTTTTCTTTAAGATCTATTAAAACTTTAGAATTATAATTACAAACTCAATATAAAGCGCGACAATATTTTGATGTGTAAAGTGACAAATAATTTTATTAAACAAGCATACATGTACAAACTTTTTAGATATATTATTAAATTATTTTAAGTAGTTAAATACACATGTTTTAAACTCATTCCAATTTACCATAACTATTTCACATTGTTTTACTTTTTAATTGTTCTACATTATTATTATTTTCTTACATTTCCTCGCATTTTATTTTTTATATTATTTTTAATATAAATAATAATTTAATTTTTTAATTTTTTAAATAATGGAGGACAATTTTGATGGAACATAAATTTTTACATAAGCAGAGTTAATTGCCAATACTAAAAAAAAAAATCAAAATCAAACAAAGTATGTAATCTATCACGTTATCAATATCCTTTAATGCATGGTGTATGGGAACTGACCCTGGACATGGCAATGTGAGCCGAGAGATGGTGTCGTCATAGTTGATTATCATTCTCATAAATCAAAGCTACAATATCATCCCCTTCGAGTGATCTAACTAAAGTTGTTGATGGATTTGACTGAATGCTTGAGAAGAAACAAAATATGCCATAAAGATATGTTGTATTTGGGAAGGAACACAAATTCTCTCTCAATATTGGAAGGCAAAGGATTTGTTGTCAATGTTTAAGGAACTACCTTAGTAGGAATGGTATCATTGGCTTTCATCAAACTATATGTTTTGAAACTCTGTCAATTGTTTTCCAAGCAAATCTTTCAAGGAAGAGAACTCGAACTTGAAAGAATGGTTGGATCAAATTTGCGAGCAATGTCATAGTGGATTGCACGAGGAAATAATGTTCCTACCTGGTCAGTTCGATAAGGTATGGCATCTATGTTGTACTTCAACTTTGATTGAAACTTGTTAGGTGGTTCTTTGGGCAATTACCAATACATTCCAAATCAGGTGGCTTGCAATACAACAACCACATTGGCTTATAACTTTGTCGACATTCACAATAGATTATTATCCAAATTTTGTCATTTGCTAAATGTTAATGGGAATTAGAAAATTGAGAGTTTTACCAACTAGTAATAGAGGCCCCCAATTCATGTCATCATAAAAGAGATGGATTTTTGCTTTTCAGCACTCCAAAGAGACATTTGTTTCCATATTATTATGAACTACTAAGAAGGTCTTTAGAAGTTCAACTCAGAATTTGAGGGAGTAAACCTTTTTGCTTTTGGAAAACTCACATGCAATAAACAAGCATAGGGAATGTTTTACCTACTCCTATTGACCCTTGAAGAAAATGGGTAGGATTTGAACCTACGACCAAGAGTCACCTTCTCTACCACTAAGCTACTGAGGAACAACGAAGGATTAGATCTCATACATGTGAAATACTTTTGCTATTGATTATTGGGCATGAAAATTGAAGTTGAGAGGACACCAGAGGACGTGAACAATGATTTGGTAGATAGGTTCTTTGGAATTGAGCATAAGAAGTTTGTTTTGCCAGAGACTATGTAGGTAGGTGATCCTGTGTTGCATGAATGTGTAGCAAAAGTAGTGGTGAATGAAATTGGAAGTGAGATGATTCATAAGACTACAAATGATATGGTTGTAGTCATGTGGACTGTACCTACCATTGGGAACACTTCTCTAAAAATTAGAGTACCATTGCATGTTTTTTTATTCACATTTTTTTTTGTTTTATATATTGTTTATTACTTAACATATTTGATAGAAAATGATTTGTAATTGAAGAAACCGAAAGCAAGTGGAGAAAAATAAGAAAACCAGGACCTCCTTTGAATGTCTTCCAAGTTTCATAGTGTTTTGAATAAATTTAATTTTGAGCCAGCGAAGGTTGGGGTTCAAACACAACTATATGCTTATTAGGCATCCATGTTCTCACCATGGCTTGGGAGGTATGCATGTGCTATTAAAGGATTGGAGTATTGAAATACCTTAACATAGTGGTGAATCTAACATATAGTTTTTTGAAAAAGGTGAAATAGTGAACTCAATACCAATTTTCCAATAGAACTTGGTCAATGGTGAGGTTGATGGAGTATTAAGCAATCCACCAAGGTTGCATTCTCATTGTGGTGTTTTGGTGAAATCCTTTTCTATTTGGATAATTATGTTCCTTTATGCCTTGTATCTCTTCAAGGGTCCTTTCATAATATGAAGAGAAGGTCGGTGTTAGCAAAAAAAACTCTTGCACTACTCAATCATCATTGATTCCTCAATACCACACTTGTAAAGTGTATGCATATTCTGGATATTCTCAACGGCAAAGCATATAAATCACCATTTTCAAAAAATCCATCACATCCTAGAACTAGCAGAATTCTCACATTTTTTTCGTCAAGTTACTCCAAATCCATTTAGCATCACTTCTCAAGGGATATCCACAAGAGAAAAACCATACCAATCATATTCTAAGTTCGAAGAGCATGTTTATTCACATACAAATGGATGTATCCCAAGTTCGCACATTGTCTAAATTAACATATGGAGACCATGAATGTTTGCAAACTCAAGGACAAAGCATGCATGCATGCATGAGTCTGATAACTCAGCAAGGAGGTACAATAAAGTTGTAAATATTAGAATCATTATTCATAAAATAGAAATTTGTAAATGTGTTGAGGCATATATATATATATATATATATATATATATATATATATGGTATTTCCATGTCTACAGTATTACCTCTATGGGCTTGATATGTTAGCTTCTATAAAGAAAATGAATCCAAAATAGATAAATTAAAACTCAATAAAAATAAACTTCCTTGCAATGCTTGCCTCTCTGTAATATCTTTGTAGTAAGTATTTTTGTGCTAACCAAAAAAAAATCCAAATATGATGGTTCATCTATTGAACTATAGACAATTCCCTTGGTTTTCTTTATGTTACTCAATTCATTTTCTAGTTATTAATGTTACTTATGTCAAGGAGGAGTATGTTCGCAAGTAACGCCCTGTTTTTTACCCCAATATGTAAATGTGATGTAATTATGCAAAGGCTATATGAAAGAATTATATGGTCTAAAATACCATGGATATTGTAAATGATGTATATGATTTTAATATAAAAATTCCCAACAGTTGCAAGTGAAGAAGGATGAAAAAGAGATGGGGGGTATGATTCAACAAGTGGGGGAAGTGAAAGAGGCTAAGGGGTGATAAATCTAGCTAATGCCCTTAACCTTCATTTATCTTTTTAACCAAAGTTCCTTAACCTTGGTGTGTCACTCTAACTAAATTTGGGATTGGTTATCCTAAGTGATATTAAAAAGGGGAAAGTGGATACTTCTAGGGAAGCCACTTGTTAAGTCATTACCATGCATATATATTGTTAGATTTTCATATTGATGGTGCTCATTATTCACTCATTCATTCACGTATTCTATCATTGATAGGGATGTACCTTTACATTGGGGAAGAAATATAGTTGGTAATTGAGTCTATCATCACACCCGAGTAAGAACCTTGATAAATTGGCATATCTTACCCTGATAAACAGGTGCAGTTAGGTTTTATGCATGTTAAAGAGACATGGCATGTAGTTGGATTACCTAGGAGGTTGGTATGAAGACTTCCTGTCGGCATGTGCTAGAGCACCGAAAGAGGGCGGAGATACCCTGAGGGACTACAGAGCAGAGAAGGGGGTTCCATCCCTTTTGTTGTGCAGGCTGGTGGGGAATGAGTGTAGGGGTAGGAACTGCTGTGGATTGGGTTTCTAAAGCTTTGGGTAGTATGTGATTGCATTTGGGTTGGGTGTGACTATGGAGGAAAGGAAGCATAATTCACTACTTGTGGACTGATAGCTCCATCTAGGGGATGACATATTTCAAAGAAAGAAATTCCTTGACAGAGTGCCTATGGCTAAGAGGAATGCCCTTTGGTTGTAGTTGGTTGGAGGACAATTAAAAATATAAGTTTCAAATGTGATTAAATGCCATTGATTATATTTATGTTATGTGTTTGTTCAATTATTGTAATTGAATTGTTTATGTGCATGAATTATTGAGCATGGTTTGAATGCCGTTGTTGAGTATGGTTTCCATTGATGTCAAAGGAGTTCATTAACAACAAATGAAATGACATGACATGTCTGATGAGGTTCCAAATTCATATGATGGTGTTCTAGTGCTCCCATGAATTCATTTTTACAATTTGACACCATTCTGTAAAAATATGGCAACGTGCTGAAACTCTTGTTGAAACTCTAAAAATTGACAAAGTATAGGAAAATCATAGTTCATTAATGACAAAGGAATAAAAAAGGAAGTGATGACATGGCATATGGCATGTGTGATGAGATTTAGAAGTCATATGATGGTGTTCTATTCCTCTCATGAAGTCATTTTTACAATTTTACACCATTCTGTAAAAGTATGACAACTTGTTGAAACTCTGAAAATTTGACAAAGTATAAATTCTTCTTAATCTGCCTAAGGGGCCTCTGTAAAATACATGTCATCTTCTGTATTTGATGATTTAAATTATTCTAAGGATATATACATCTAGATTGTTGTCTTGTGCATCTAACCATATGATTGGTTTGTCAATAAATTCTCTGAAGATGAAGTTATTAGTTTGCCAAAACTGCCTTATGGCATGATTTGCACTGTTTCAGTTCTAGTAAATCTGCCTAAGTGGCCTCAGTAAAATTCCCACCATATTTTTGTAAGATATCGATAAAAATTATATGAGACCATAAGGTTTTACCTTGTTGATGTGTGCATCTAACCATGGTCTCAGTTCCATAAAACATGCTTGAAGAAAAATTTATAGGTCTTCCAAAATGAGGTTTCATATTGTTTTGGGAAATTTGCTGAAAATTGACTAAGTATTGAAAAATCGATCTAAGTTGCCCTAGTAAAATGCCTGCCATATTTTGTAGGAAATTAATAAAAATAATATAATACCATCGTGATTTAGCTTGTTAATGTGTGCATTTGACCATGGTATTATTTCTCTTAAAAGGTGCTTGAAGGCTAAGTTATAGGTCTGCCAAAACAGGATTTTGGGTTGTTTTGCACCAATTCATGAAAATGCATGTTTTCATAATGAAGAGATGCATTGGTGAAAATGTTTTAATGAAGGGACACGATGATGAAAAGACACAATGGTTCAAATACATGATGAAATAAGTATCTAAACTGAATTTTGAAGTGGAAGAAAGATGTCTCAGCAATCTAGATCAATGTAACAGCAAGAGAAGACAGATACCAATGAAGTGAAGAATAATTAGTAACAAAATTGAAGAAAAAGATCAAATTAGGGAGGTAGGGTGGTGTTAGGGAAGGCTGTAATAATGCAAGGGGGTTGTAGCCTCCTTCCAGTAGTAGCTGGAAAACAGGGTGTTGTAGCATCCTTGTCTGTTGGAGATGGAAGAAACCAGGGTGTTGTAGCATCCTTCAATTGTAGCTGAAAAACTTGGGGATTGGTGTCTCCAGCAAGCTATAGCTTTCAAAAACAATTATAAATATATTTTTGTAGTTATAGAAAGTGTTTGTGGTTTTCCCAATTGGGCTTCCACGATAAATGTTGTGTTT
>LPNX010175977.1:1080561-1200328 GCA_001517045.1 Pseudotsuga menziesii | reverse complement strand
CCCCCCCCTCTTAGTATTGTGCAATATTTCAACAATTGGTATCAGAGAGGGATCCTTCACTACAGTCTAAACCACTGGAAGGAAGATCATATCAAAAACAACTATGGACCATCAAGAAGGGTTAGCTTCTAATAGACCTCCATTATTTACAGGAAATAATTATGCATTTTGGAGTGTAAGAATGAGATGCCATCTAATGTCTCATGGACACAAAATTTGGAGTTCTATTGCAATAAGGTATAAAATACCAGACAACCTACCTACAGATAGAGATGAACTAGATGGATATGAATCCAATGCAAAAGCTTCGAATGCAAATTTGAAAGGATTAGTAGATTTAGTGTTTGTTAAAGTCATATAATGTAAGACAACCAAACATGCTTGGAAAAAAATAAAATTTGCTTATGAAGGGGCTTCTAAAGTCAAAAAAATCCAAACTTCAAACATACGAAGGGTTGTTCAAAAGTCTAAAGATGAAAGAAGAAGAAAATATGATAGAATATCTTCTAAGAGTAGATGAAATTGTCAATGCTATTAAAGGTATGGGAGGAGAAACTGGTAGTTGAAAAAGTACTAAGAACCCTACCAATAATATATAAACCAAAAGTATATATTGTAGAAGATCGAGATGTTCTTGAATTTTTTATAGTGGATGAGCTACATGGGATCTTCACTACCTATAAGATGAGAACATAACAGAATGGACTGTCACATCCCCTCCCCTCTACATTGGCATATAAGGGAGGAACGCAACTTTACTGCTCGCTCTGATACCACAATGCCACGTCCCCTCCCCTCTACATTGGCATATAACGAAGGAATGTGACTTCACTGCTCGCTCTGATACCACACTGTCACGTACCCACACCTCGATTACCATGCATAATTAAAAATTTCTTAAGAATATTTGTTTCTTCCTTTAAAACATAGGGCATGGGTCATGAAAACCCTTTGTAACATTCATGCTTAAGCATAAACACTACTGTAACAGTTGTTCCGCAGTAGACAAACCCACTATGCAACCAAAAAAGTCGTTTCCGCACTGAAACTGACTTTTCTGACTTCTGGCTTCTGATTTCTGACTTCAGGTAGCGGGAATCCTGAAATGCAGTATGCTCACTTGTCACTTGTATGCTTTTTGACTTCCAATTTCCAAATTCGGGTAGCGCAAATCTTGAAATGCGATATGCTCACTTGTCACTTTTCCGCTTTCCGACTTCCAACTTTCCAAATTCCGGCTTCAAGATTCGGACTTCAGAAATACCAAGATACAATACCTTTACTCATTCATTTTCTGATTTCTAGCTTCCAACTTCAGAAATCCTGATATATGATACCCTTACTCGTCCACTTTCTGCTTTCCGACATCCGACTTTCCGCGGGACAACTTTGGGATGTGGAAATCAATGAAATGACTACTTTATCTTTCAGTTTCCCAATTTTCGACTTTCGATGTTCTGCTTTCCGCGAGTCGATACTAGGGTACGAAAAACCAAATTTTTTCCTTAACCTTTCTCTATTGTTTTTATTTTCGCATTCTGCAGCAGGCTCAAGGTGTGGAAATCCAAATTTTGCCTTATCTTTTTCCCATTTTTCCCTCCTTCCAACTTTCGACTTCTACCTTCCACAGGTGGATTCCGGAGGGCGGGAAAACACATTTTTTCCTTAAGATATCTGCATCTTTAACTCTCTATCCAGGTATCCAACCTCCATGATCATAAGAAAAATGTAGTGGAAAAACACAAGGAATATACAGAGGCAAAATGTAGGGACATTTAACAATAATAAACTCTACTTAAATATTTTATAAGAATTCAACATAATCAATACATTCATAAGAAAATACATTGCAGAAATAATACAATAGAGCATACTTATCTTGAAGATGAAGTTGTCCCACTGCAACGTTCCACCCAACCATAGGCCAGTTGTGTTCATCAATCTCTCAACACAGCTGCCACCCCTGATTTGGGCATGATTTCCACAAGGAACTAGGGAGTAGCAAGCTCACACATAGCCAGAACATAACAAACATAGTCAATCCCACCTATAGTTGGGTTTATCAGACTATCAGACTATCCAGGTAAGCCAATGCACGATTGGGTTTATTAGGCTACAGGCAATCAAGCCAATACACTGTTGGGTTTTTCAAGCTACTTAGCCAAGCCAGCTAACAGTTGGGTTCATCACACTGCAGGCAGTCAATCCAACATTCACATTGAGGAATAGCCAAGCCAACTAATCGATGGGTTTATCAGGTTACTAAGCCAATCCATTACACTGTTGGGTTTATCAGGCTACTCATCCAAGCCAGCTAACCGTTGGGTTTATCAGGTTGTCCAGCCAAGGATCACACATGGCCAAATGCACATCAAGACACACTCAAGCCAATATACAATTGTGTTTATTATGCTTCCCAGCCAAGCCAATATACAATTGGGTTTATCAGGCTGTCAGCCAAGCTAATTTACCTTTGGGTTTATTAGGATGCTAAGGAAGTGGAAAGGAAGAATTACTAAGCTAGTGAGCTCATTCACATAGCTAGGGACACCTCCACAAGATCTATCTGAACTGGAATCCACAATACCTACACACCCAACACTAGGAAGTATCCCCTTCTTTGCTACACAGTCCCTTGGGCCATACCTTCCCTTCCAGTGCTCTTCAGGGTGTGCATAAAAGATTCACCAGCCACTCTTATGTTTTTGTGAGGTTCCTCTCTTCACTAGGTTTATCAAGCCAATTCGGTGTCTCTTCCACTCCTAAGTCTTGCATACAATTCAGACCAAAACTAGGGCACACATAACAACAAACTACAAGGAGACACAACAACACAAGGATCCACTCTATAACACGGACAACCAAGGTTCCATACCACTCACTCTGTAACATAGGAGAAACAAGGTTTCAATTGTACAAAAGAGACCATGTTTCCATACCACTTTGTAACACAAAAAAACACTGCAGAAATGTGTAGAAATACTCTGCTAGCTCTTGATTTACGAGGAGGAAGAACTCTGCGTGAATCTGAATAATCAAATCCTGCGGGAATGAGGATAACACTACTGAACAAATCATTCCGTGACTCGGGATAGTGAATAATGAATCCATTGGAATGGAATAAAAATGACCAAAAATGTTTGGAGCAACTCAGGAAATGACAAACTGGGCACTCATTCACATGATTACTTGCTTCAGAAGCAAGAATGTAGTTTCCCCAGACTGCAGGTTTGCTCATGCTCCAAGATGGCTCAGTCACGAAACTGACTGCCATGCCTCGCTCTTCCCAAGGCATTAACTGCCTCAACCGCTCTTCTAGAAGAATTGAATAATTGAGTATAGAGGACGAAAAAGGTTAGATGAGAGCTTATGGGTTCTCTAATCAACATCTGGTCTCACCCTATTTGCTTAAGGGTTTGGATAACTCTCCTCCCTATTCCTTGTGAAATCATGCCTCGATATCTTTCATTGTAGTGCATAGCTAGTTGTGGTATTTTATTAAATTGCATATTTACATAATATCTCAAAAATATACCGTGCATGACCAACACGAGAACCATCGGCATCAACCTTGATTGTCGATACATAAAACACCAAATCAATGACAAGGCCTTGGCCTTGAGCTCTTCACCGTGATTTAATAACAGTAATTACATCATGTACAATTTTAATACCATGGGGTCAAAACCAGGGTATTACATTCCCCTCCCCCTTACATTAGCACTGTCCTCGGTGCTCTGCAAAATTGAACAAAAATGGGTGTGCCACTCTCATGGCATCTTATAGCTCCTACATAGCCTCGTCAAGACCGTAGTGCTTCCATTTCACCTTTACCTGTCCAACGGCTTGGTTCCAGAGCATTGTGACCTTCTTATCGAGGAAGCACAATGGCTCGGTTTGGAAATATCCCTCAGGTTCCACCTAAATCACATCCCAATTTATCACATAGATAGTGTCATGTACATATTTCTTAAGCAAAGAAACATGAAAAACATTATGATCTCTATTCTTTCAAGCACTTCAAAGGGCCCACAATATCTAGGTGACAGCTTGACAAAACTTCCAAGCTTCAAGGAACTCTTCCTTGGCCTCACTCTAAGGTAAATAAGATCCCCATTATTGAACTCTCTATGCACTCTATGCTTGTCTGTATATCATTTCTATGTATCTTCGGTTGCTTTTAGTTTCTTCCTGATCTTTGCAACCTCTTGCTCCATTTCCTTGAGAAATTTTGGACCAAGCACAATCTTGTTCACTGGATTATCCCAAGTCATTGGTATCCTACACCTTATTCCATACATAGATTCGTATGGACTCATTCCCAGTGATGCTTGTTGTCCATTATTATATGCAAATTCTACCAAGTGTAAATAATCCTCCCACTTGGATGGTTTGTCCATTACATACATGTGAAGCATGTCTTCAAGCACCTAATTCACTCTCTTTGTTTGCCCATCGGTTTGAGGATGGTAGGAAGTGCTGAAGTTCAACTTTGTACCCAAATCCACAAACATACTTTTCCAAAAATTTGAAGTAAACTTGGTATCTCTGTCAGAAATTATTGCCTTAGGAAAACCATGCAATCTAAAAATGTCCTTCATGAATATTTTTGCAATGGAATTAGCCTTATATTTGGAATTGACCGGTATAAAATGTGATTCCTTTGTCAGCTTGTCCACCACAACCATGATGGAATCATGTTGTCTCGCAGTCATTGACAATCCTGTAATAAAATCCATGGAAATGAATTCCCATTTCCATTCTGGGACTGGAAAAGGCTGCAATAAACCTGTTGGGTGTTAATGCTCAATCTTCACCTGTTTACATTTCATGCACTTAGAAATATATTCAATAACGTCCTTTTTCATTCCTAACCAAAAATACTGCTTTCTGGATGTAGCAATTGTCTTTTGATATCCTAGGTGACCAGAATATGGAACTTGATGGATTTCATCCATAACAATTCTTCTCAAGTCTGCCACATTTGGAATATAAATTCTATTCTTATAAGTAATAAGTTTGTCTCCTTCCAATTTATATCCCTCGTACTTCTTCTCAAGGTTTTGTTGTTGCAACTTGTCCTTTATTTGCACATACATTTCATCATCGGCATTATGATTAATAATTTGTTGTCTCAAATATGGTTGGAAAGTACTAAGAGATGCCACACGCATTTCATGTACCTTCCTGCTAAGTGCATCAGCCACCTTATTTTCTTTTCCTTTTATGTGTTTGATTTCAAAATAAAACTCACACAAAAACTCCAGCCATCTAGATTTCCTAGCATTTAAAGTTGGTTGATCAAACAAGTATTTCAGACCACAATGGTCTGTCCTTAGCTCAAATTTATTTCCCATTAAGTAATGCATCCACATCTTGAGGGCATGTACTATGGCTGCAAGTTCAAAATCATGAGTAGCATAGTTATTCTCATGTTCCTTCAACTTTTTGGACTCGTAGCATACCACGTGGTTGTCTTACGTAATAACTCCTCCAAGTCCTTGATTACATGCATCTATACACACAACAAAGTCTTTTTCTGGGTCTGCAATTTTCAGAATTGATTCACTTGTAAGAAGATTCTTCAACTGCTGGAAGCTTTCTTCACATCTTGGTGTTCATTCAAACTTTATCCCCTTCTTTTGTAAAGAAGTGATTGAATGTGCAACCTTAGAGAATCCTTCAATGAACCTCTTGTAGTATCCTGCAAGTCCCATAAAGGATCTCACATCTGTCACATTTCTTGGGGTCGGCCAATTCATGATGGCCTCAATCTTTTCAGGGTCCACAGATATGCCCTCCTTTGAGATAATGTGACCCAAATAATGAATTTTATCCTTATAGAAGTCACATTTGCTCAACTTTGCATACAGCTTATTCTCCCTTTGCAATTTCAATGTCAGTCTCAAATGTTCTTCGTGCTCTTCTTCATTCTTAGAATATATAAGAATGCCATCTAGGAAGACAAGAACAAACTTGTCTAGATACTTGTTGAAAACACTATTCATGAGACACATGAATGTAGTTGGTGCATTTGTGAGACCAAATGGTACCACCACAAACTCATAGTTCCCATACCTTGTTCTGAAGGTTGTCTTATGAATATATTCATCTTTGATTATTACCTGATGGTAACCAGACCTCAAGTCAATCTTGGAAAATACCTTTGCTCCTCTCTTTTGATAAAAAAGGTCATCAATTCAAGGTAAAGGGTATTTGTTCTTCATAGTAACCTTGTTCAACTATCTGTAATATATACATAGCTTGAGTGTTCCATATTTATTTTTCACAAAGAGAACCGGTGCTTCCTAAGGGGACACACTCGACCTGATATATTTCTTTTCCAACAACTCTTGTAGCTGCATTTTCAGCTCTACCAATTCTAGTGTGCTCATCTTGTAGGGTGTCTTGGACACTGGTACTGCTCCAGGAACAAGGTCAATTGTAAAATCAATGTCTCTTTTTGGAGGAATCCCTAGAATCTCATCAAGGAAAACATCCCTAAATTCTTGCAATACATGAAAGTCCTCCAACCTAGAAGTTTCATAATTCTCTGTTGCCTCCAAAACATGGGCTGCATACAATCTGCAAGCTTTCCTACAGAATTTCTTCAGCTTCATTGCTGAAATCTGCCTAACAGAAATCACCTTTTGAATGCCTCTTACAACCCGTGGGTTTCCTTCTTCATCCATGCATTCAAATGTCTTGTTGTAACAGTCAAGCTTAACTCTGTGCACTTCTAACCAATCCATTCCAATGAGAATATCATAGGAACCAAGTGGTAGAATATTCAAGTTTGCATAAGTGACTAACCCATCCATGACTAATGGGAATTTCTCTACCACTTCACTAACTTTTCTCTTGGTTCTAGTGGCTAGTTGAACTAACCACGATTTTCTATGCTTTAACTTCTTAAAAGAGCAAATATCAACAATTCTAGGAGTGATATAACTGTGAGTATATCCAGGGCCAATCAAAACAGAAATAGATTTCTCAGCAATCTTACCTTCAACTTCAACCACCGTTGACTAGTGTTCTGCCTGACGGTCCTCTAGTTTTGTATAGATTCTAGGGATGGTCCTTGCTACTTGACCCACCATTTCAGTTCCTTAGATGTTGTGAACTTGCCTTACACTCCCATTCTCATGCAAACAATTTCTACGCATATGGTTTCCTCCACATCCCCAACATTGGAGTGGTTCTCTTGGATCATTTGGATCTCTTGGATTTTCTCCCATCATTCTGGTTGGCTTAGTCACAGCTTGTGATGGCTGTCTTTGTTGATTTCTAAAATAAGAGGGTTTGAAACCTTTCTTCCTTTGGTCAAAATTATCATTATTATTTTCCTTCCATGCCTTATGGGAATTAGGTTTTATTTTGTTCTAATCGTAGCAATACTTGGCCTTCCTTATAGCCTCTTCTAGAGTTCTAGGTTCATCAAACTCAATCTTGTATTTACAGGAATGAGGTAGTCCACTTAGACAACACTGAATTTTCACTTTATCATCCCTGATGTATATGACATACATCAACAGCTCCAAGAATTTGTTTTCATATTATTACATGGCTAGTTGTCCCAATTTCAGCTCATGGAATTCTTTGATCTTATCATCATAGTACCTATCAGAGAGGTACTTATGCTTGAAATATTTCTTGAACTGCTTCCACACGATCTTTCTGTCATTAATCTTCTTCACTTTCCTGAGGTTCTCCCACCATATAGATGCTCTTCCATTCATATTGAAGATGGATACCCTTGCTTTCATATTTCCCGAGTAGTCTTGGGCTTGGAAATACTTTTTCATCCCAAGAAGCCAAGCTTCAACTTCTTGACCAGTATTTACCTCACCATCGAACGTAGGAGGTTTTGGTTTCTTAAATTCCCCATGTGAACTATTCTGGTAACGCCTCTTTCTCTTATTCCTGTGACAAGAAGAGCTTGAACCCCCAATGGATTCTTCAAAGTCAGATGATCCACTAGAAGACCTTTTTCTTCTTTTGGCACTGCTCCTATTTCCTTTTGTATTTACTGCCTAATGCCCAAAGTTCCTCTACCTTTGGAATTTTGTCAAACTCTGCAGCATGGTTGCATTTAACTGATTCTGCTCTTCCTAAGATTTAATCATTATTTCATTATCTTATCTATAACTTTGCGAAACCACCGTTAGGCCTCTCATGGTGGATGCAATATCTGGGGGAGTCTATTGGTATCTTCTCACATTGGATTATGTTTCAGAATTTCCAACTCGAATGTTTTCCCCCATAGCATCTACCTTGAGCTCATAGGGATCATGTGCATCATTCATACTGTTGATTCTCATGGCCGAGACAAAACTAAATTTTCCAAACTGCACTATGACTCTACAAAATGTGTTAATAAACACCATTGTTAGTTGTGTGACAATATCAGAAATCAAAAACCACTTACCAACTGTTCACTGCAGTTTTTCTCTCTGCAAACTATCCAACTTAGCCCATTTAGGCCCAATCTTGTAACCAATATCTCTGAAAACCATTCACTTGGCCCATCTAGGCCCAATGTTGTAACCAATAGCTCTAATACCACAATGTCATGTCCCCTCCCCTCTACATTGACATATAAAGGAGGAACACAACTTCAATGCTCGCTCTCATACCACGCTATCACGTACCCACACCCTGATTACCATGCATAATTAAAGAAAATTAAGAATATTTGTTTCTTCATTTAAAATACAAGGCATGGGTCGTGAAAACCCTCTGTAACATTCATGCTTAAGCATAAACACCACTACGACAATCGTTCTGCAGTGGAAAAATCCAATCTACAACCAGAAAAGTCGTTTCTGCACTGAAACTAACTTTTCCGATTTTCGACTTCAAGTAGCGAGAATCCTGAAATGCAGTATACTCACTTGTCACTTTTCCACTTTCTAACTTCCAACTTCCCGAATTCTGATTTTTCGACTTTGGGTGGAGGAAATCCTGAAATGTGGTATGCTCACTTGTCACTTTTCTACTTTCCGATTTCCAATTTTCTGACTTCCGGCTTCGGACTTCGGACTTCGGAAATCCCAAGATACAATACATTTACTCGTTCACTTTCCACTTTCGACTTCGAACTTCATAAATCCTGAGATACAATACACTTACTCATTCACTTTCCTCTTTCTGACTTCTGACTTTCCGCTTTCCGCAAGCCGACTTAGGGATGCGGAAATCCACGAAATGACTACTTGATCTTTCGGTTTCCCACTTTCCGCGAGCCAATATCGGGGTACGAAAAACCAAAATTTTTCCTCAACCTTTTTCTGTTTTGTTGATTTTCGCCTTCCGCAACAGGTTCAAGTTGCAAAAATCCAAATTTTGCCTTATCTTTTTCCCATTTTTTCCTCCTTCTGACTTCCGCCTTCTACAAGCGGATTCCGAAGGGCAGAAAAATGCATTTTTCCTTAAGATAGTTGCATCTTTGACTATATAGATAGGTATCCAACCTCCATGATCATAAGAAAAATGCAGTGGAAAAACACAAGGCATATATACAGATGCAAAATGCAGGGAAATTTAACAATGGTAACCTCTAGTTAAATATTTAATAAGCATTCATCATAATCAGTACATTCATAAGAAAATACATTGGAGAAATAATACAATAGAGCATACTTATCTTGAAGATGAAGTTGTCCCGTTGCAATGTTCCACCCAACCATAGGCCAGTTGTGTTCATCAATCTCTCAACACAACTGCCACCCCCGAGTTGGGCATGATTTCCACAAGGAACTAGGGAGTAGCAAGCTCACACATAGCCAGAACATAACAAACACAGTCAATCCCACCTACAATTCGGTTTATCAGACTATCCAGCTAAGCCAATACATGATTGGGTTTATTAGGCTACAGGAAATCAAGCCAATACACTGCTGGTTTTTTCAGGCTACTCATCCAAGCCAGCTAACAGTTGGGTTCATCACACTGCAGGCAGTCAAGCCAACATTCACATTGAGGAACAGCCAATCCAACTAATCGATGGGTTTATCAGGCTACTAAGCTAATCCATTACACTGTTGGGTTTATTAGGCTACTCATCCAAGCCAGCTAACAGTTGGGTTTATTGGGTTGTCCAGCCAAGGATCACACATGGCCAAATGCACATCAAGACACACTCAAGCCAATATACGATTGGGTTTATTATGCTTCCTAGCCAAGCCAATATACAATTGGGTTTATCAGTTTGTCAGCCAAGCCAATCTACCTTTGGGTTTATTAGGATGCTAAGGAAGTGGAAAGGAATAATTGCTAAGCTAGTGAGCTCATTCACATATCTAGGGACACCCCCACAAGATCTATCTAGCCTGGAATCCACAATACCTACACACCCAACACTAGGAAGTATCCCCTTCTTTGCTACACAGTCCCTCAGGCCATACCTTCCCTTCTAGTGCTCTTCAGGGTGTGCATAGAAGATTCACCAGCCACTCTTATCTTTTTGTGAGGTTCCTCTCTTCACTAGGTTTATCAAGCCAATTCGGTGTCTCTTCCACTCCTAATTCTTGCATACAGTTTAGACCCAAACCAAGGAACACATAACAGCAAACCACAAGGAGACACTGCAACACAGGGCTCCACTCTGTAACACAGAAAACCAAGGTTCCATACCACTCTCTTTGTAACACAGGAGAAACAAGGTTTCACTTGTACACAAGAGACCAGGGTTCCATACCACTCTGTAACATATAAAAACACTGCAGAAATGTGTAGCAATACTCTGCTAGATCTCGCTGTGCGAGGAGGAATAACTCTGCGTCAATTTGAATAATCGAATCCTGCGGGAATGAGGATAACAATGTTGAACAACTCGTTCCGTGACTCATGATAGTGAATAATGAATCCATTGGAATGGAATAAAAATGACCAAAAACGTTATGGGAAACTCAGGAAACGATAGAATGGGCACGCATTCACGTGATTACTTGCTTCATAATCAAGAATGTGGCTTCCCTAGACTGCAGGTTTGCTCAAACTATAGGTTGGCTCAGTCACAAAACTGACTGCCATCCCTCGCTCTACCCAAGGCATTAACTGCTTCAACTGCTCTTCTGGAAGAATTGAATAATTGAGAATATAGGATGACATCTGGTCTCACGCTATTGGCTCAAGGGTTTGGATAACTCTCCTCCCTATTCCTTGTGAAATCATGCCCCCTGTCTCTTTCTTTGCAATGCATAGCTAGTTGTGGTATATTATTAAATTGCATATTTACATGATATCTCAAAAATATACCATGCCTAACCAGCATGAGAACCATCGACATCAACATTGATCGACGATACATAAAACACCAAATCAATGCCAGGGCCTTGGCCTAGAGATCCTCGCCATGATTTAATAATAGTAATTACATCATGTATAATTTTAATACCATGGGGTCAAAATCGGGGTATTACAGGACCATCAAGAAAAGAGGAAGCATTTAAAGCTACAAAACAGTCAAAGAAATATGAAGCTTTACCCAAGAATCAATCAGAGAAATCATATGATGAAGAATCTATTTTCATCAAGAAACTTGAGAAAGGTACTGGAAAGTACAAAGGAAACCTACCACTAAAGTGCTTTAACTATGGAATAATTGGACATTTTTCCACAAAGTGTCCTTACCCAAAACAAGAAGATAGTGATGATGAAGAACCTTGCAGTCATAAGAAAGATCAAAAGAGTAAAATTATATATAAGAATAAATTTAATAAAAAGAAGAAAATCTTCTATTCCATGGAATACAGTGAAGATGAAGAGATAAGTGACAATGAAGAAATTATATTCATGGGAATATAAACTCAAACTTCAGATGATGAATCAGGTATAGAAGGAGAGGTGGACCTAGAGGATGATGTCTTAAGTGCTCTCGAGGAAATTGAAAAATGTAGAAGAAGAAACAAATCTTTGAAAGAACAATTGTCAAAATACAAAGAAGAACAGAAATCAAAAGAAGAGGAAGTCAAGACCCTCCAAGAAGAGTTGCACAATTCAAGACAACAAGCCATGGTTAGCATGAAAGAGGTCAAGAGCTTAAAACAAGAAGTTGATAACTTCAAGGGAGAAGTAAAGAGGATAAAATATCAACAAACCATTAATGAGAAGTTCAGAGAAAGCACTACAACACAAGACTATAAAATACTTGAGGAAGAAATTATTCAGCTTAAAAAGAAGGACGATGAAGAATCTATTAATCCAAAGTTTGAGAATAGCTCGAAGATTCTAGATGACATCCTAAGTGGCAAAATACCATCAAGTCAGAAATATGGATTAGGATATCATGAGAAGAGTTATGTTTCTGCAATTATGGATCCAATTAGAAAGAAGGATAGTCAGAAATCTGCTCCCTCCTCTCATTATAAAGATAGAACTAATATGATGCCTATAAGACCAATGACAAGTAGGTATAAGAATATATTTATCATTCATTTCTACTCTTGTGATCATTTTGGACATATTTCTAGAGAATGTAAGATGATAAGTCCTACAGAAAAGAAGGCTACAATAGATGTTCAAAAACAAAGGAAGGGATGGAAGAAGAAGGAAGTTGTGAAGCAGAAAAATCAAAGATTCCCCAAATATAAAAGAACATTTTTTGGATATTGTCATTGTTGTCATAAGTTTGGTCACAAGTCTATTTATTGCATAATCAAGAGAAAAGTTCAATGTTTGAAAAGAAAAAGAAATAGAAGATCCGTGAGCAGGGTACCTCATGGAAATTTGTGGATAAGAAAGTTATATTACAAACATTAAGAGGAAACAAATATTCCAAGCATCAATGAAGTTTCCAAAGATGATAGTGTTGTAGATAAGAATGACATTCATTATGATGAAACACAAGATGAAGATGTAAAATAATAGACCGATGGAGGTGATGAAGAAGAATATAATGATGATGGTGGAACTGAAAAAGTATTTCTTTTTAAAAATCTCTCATGACCTAGAAGAGAACCCTGAAATTAGTATTAGAAGGGATCATATACTCATGGGGAGTTTCAGTACAAGAAGGAAACTATTGTTTAATGAATAAGACTTACTATCACTAGTGGAACCTAAGAACTTTGCAGAAGCCAGCAAAGATGATGATTGGATCAAGGGCACGAATGAAGAGTTGGATCAAATTGAGAATAATCAAACTTGGAAAATTTTCGCAAGATCTAAAAGCAAGAATATTGTAGGGACAAAATGGGTCTTCAAAAGCAAGTGCAATGAATATGGTCAAGTGATAAGAAACAAAGCAAGACCAATCAGAATGTTTTTGGTATATTCATGTTATAGAAACTTCAAAGTATATCAAATGGATGTCAAGGATGCATTTTTGAATGGGAACCTAGAAGAGGAAGTCTATATTGAACAACCTGACGGTTTCCTCTTATCAGAAAAGGAGGACTATGTTTTCAAACTGAAGAAGAGACTATATGGTCTCAAACAAGCCCCAAGGGCATGGTTTTCAAGACTAGATAGCTACTTGAAGGAACAATGATATAAAAGAGGGGTCATTGATAGTAATCTCTACATAAATTTTGAAGATAAGTGATCTACAAATGCTAAGTGAAAATTTTGCCTCTGAAATGAAGAAGGGTTTTGAAATGCCAATGTTGGGTGAATTAAAATTCTTCTTGGGATTACAAGTTTCCCAATCAAACAAAGGGATCTTCATCACTTAAACCAAGTACATTAAATACATTCTTAAGAATTTTAAGTTGTAAGATTATAAGCCTCTAAGTACACCCGTGGTCGTTGGTTGTAAGTTAAGTAAGGATGATGAGTCACTTGAAGTAGATAATACCATGTATAGATCTGTGATATGAATCCTCATATATTTGATGCAAGTTGTAGGATTGGTTGCTAGATTCCAATCAGCTCCCAAAGAAACACATGTGATAGCAGTGAAAAGAATTCTCAGATATTTGAAAAGGTACTATAGAGTATGGTTTATGGAACCCAAGAGGTCAATACTTCACTTTAAAAGCACTCACTGATGCAGAGTGGGAAGGAAGTGTTGATGACCAAAAGAGTACCAGTGGAGAAACATTCTACTTGGGAGACTGTTTGGTATCATGGCTAAGAAATAAATAATCCTCCATTATACTATCTACAATAGAACCTGAATACATTGTTGATGCATCATGTTGAACTCAAGTCATTTGGATGAAACATGCATTGGAATACTTACTTGTAAATTATGAGCATCCAGTAGTGATAAATTGTGACAATACCAGTGCCATAAACATATCAAAAAACCTTGTTATGCACTCCAATACAAAGCACATACCTATAAAATATCACTTTTTGAGGGATCAAGTATCACAAAAGGTGGTGAAACTAGAATATGTTGATACAAGGGAACAAATAGTTGATATCTTCACTAAGACACTACCCAAAGAAGAATTTGAGCATCTTAGACAAACGTTGGGATTAATATCCCTACAATAGATATAGAAAAAAAGACATTATGTCAGGGGGATACATGTTGACAGGGGGAGATGTCAAAAGGAGACCTTTGTCATTAATGTCAAAGGGGGAGAAAATTGAAGAGTTGTTTCCATCAAAGCCAAAGGGGGAGAATGTTGAGTATGGTTGTCATTAATGTCAAGGGAGTTCATTAATGACAAAGGAAATGAGATGACATGTGAGATGAGGTTGTGAATTCATATGATGATGTCCTAGTGCTCCCATGAAGTCATTTTTACAATTTGACACCATTTTGTAAAAATATGGAAACTTGCGAAAACTCTTGTTGAAACTCTGAAAATTGACTAAGTATAGGAAAATCAGAGTTCATTAATGACAAAGGAATAACAAAGGAAGTGATGACATTCCATGTGGCATGTGTGATGAGGTTGCAAAGTCATATGATGTTTTTCTAGTCCTTGCATGAAGTCATCATTACAATTTGACATCATTCTGTAAAAGTATGGCAACTGTTAGAATAGTAGAGTCCAGCTAAACTAGTTAACCTATCTAAGCAACCAACAACATATCATAAAAGATAAGAACAGGAAAAGAAAGGGACAATAGAACACTGATATACGTGGTTCACCCTAATGGGTTACATCCACGGGAAGGTAGTCTTCTATTATCTCCAGAATGTCTTCTCCAATCTTACAAGAGAGCAAAGCACAAATACCCCAAAGAATATAGATGATGTACAACAATGTCACAATAGTACCACTACTACATCAAGAATACATGATATGTAGAGACTCACTTGACTCTATGATATACTAAGAGATCAGGA
Organism: Pseudotsuga menziesii; assembly: GCA_001517045.1. Lineage (NCBI taxonomy): Eukaryota > Viridiplantae > Streptophyta > Pinopsida > Pinales > Pinaceae > Pseudotsuga > Pseudotsuga menziesii. Next base: position 1,185,078 of record LPNX010175977.1, on the reverse strand, counting down.
GGAATTACTCTCACATATTGTATGTGGGATAATATAATTCTCCAAAATAACATCTTTTAATACAATACCATGGACAAATACTCTACAAAAGTAAATACAACACCATATAACTATGGGTTAAATGTATTACTCTTTTACATAAGATTGTAGACAAATTCCGACATAATACAAAGAAATTATTACCTTCCAAGGAATATAATATATTCCAACAACAACTTGTTGAAACTCTTGCTGAAACTCTGAAAATTGACTAAGTATAGGAAAATCAGAGTTCATTAATGACAAAGGAATAACAAGGAAGTGATGAAATGGCATGTGGAATGTGTGATGAGGTTGCAGATTCATATGATGTTGTTCTAGTCCTCTCATGAAGTCATTGTTACAATTTGAAACCATTATGTAAAAGTATGGTAACTTGCTGAAACTCTTTTTAAAACTCTGAAAATTTAACAAAGTATAAATTCTTCTTAATCTTCCTAAGAAGCCTCTGTAAAATACATGCCATATTATGTATTTGATGAATTAAATGATTATGAGGATATAGAAATATAGATTGTTGTCTTATGCATCTAACCATATGATTGGTTTTTCAAGACAGTCTTTGAAGGTGAAGTTATTAGTCTGCCAAAAGTGCTTTCTGGCATTATTTGCACTGTTTCAATTCTGGTAAATCTGCCTAAGTGGCCTCAGTAAAATTCCCACCATATTTTGTAGGATACTGATAAAAGTTATATGATATCATCAGGTTTTATCTTGTTTATGTTTGCATCTGATCATGGTATCAGTTCCCCTAAAACGTGCTTGAAGAAAAAGTTATAGGCCTACCAAAATGAGGTTTCATACTGTTTTGGGAAATTTGCTGAAAATTGACTAAGTATTGAAAAAACAGTCTAAGTTTCCCTAGTAACATGCCCTCCATATTTTGTATGAAACTTATAAAAATAATTTGATACCATCGAGATGTAGCTTGTTGATGTGTGCATCTAACCATGGTTGTATTTCTCCTAAAAGGTGCTTGAAGACTAAGTTATAGCTCTTCCAAAATAGGGTTTTAGGTTGTTTTGCACCAGTTCATGAAAAGGCATGTTTCCATAATGAACAGATGCATTGGTGAAAAGGTTTTGATGAATGGAAATAATGATGAAAAGCCACAATGGTTTAGATAAATGATGAAAGAAGTATTTAAACAGAAGTTCGAAGTGGGAGAAAGATGTCTCGACACTCCATATCAATGTAATAGCAAGAGAGGACAGAGACCAATGAAGTGAAGAATAATCAGTAACAGAATTGAAGAAAAAGATTAAATTAGGGAGGTAGGGTGGTTCGAGGGCAGGCTGCAAGCATGCAAGGGGGTTGTAGCCTCCTTCCAGTAGCAGCTGGAAAACAGGGTGTTGTAGCATCCTTGTTTGTTGCAGCAGGAAGAAATCAGGGTGTCTCCAGTAAGTTGTAGCTTGCAAAACAATTGTAAATCTAATTTTGCAGTGATAGAGAGTGTTTGTGGTTTTCCCAATCGATCTTCCATGATAAATGTTTTGTTCTACGTATATTTTTTATTCTGTGTTTTAATGAATAAGTTAAAAGTGGTTTTAAATTGTTAAAATTTATCAATACTAATTCACCCCCCTCCCTCCTCAGTATTTTCCAATATTCCAACATTCATTTATGGTAGAATAATCCAATAAAATAGAATGGGTAATTGGAATAATTTTCAGTTGTATTTATAAGTATATTTCTTTTTAGAAATTTATGGTTTAGCTCTCATTAGAATGGAAATTTGGATTTTGGATTCACTGGTAGAATTTTTGTGTGAAATTGGATACCCCATGGTCTCTATAGTGTACAAAGGGACATTGGGTATGTGACACGACATGTGTCTTCTTGCATAGAATTGAGAGAAATTAGTCAAGGAGTGTTAAAAGTGCATTTCTATCCAATCCTCATGTCAGTTGAATGTAAGACATCAAATATCTTTATACCTCTACATTAGCATCAATGCCCCCATCAGTGGAATAGTTATCATTTCGAAGCACTTAGGGAGTGCCATAAAAAATTGAAGACCATAATAAGGTGTCAATCTTACATCAACGCTCATTGATGATGATATATCTTTGTCTCTAGTTGAGGTCAGAGCCACCCGCTTTTTGTCTAAACAGGTAGAATGAAATTAAGGACATAACATACATAAGGAGGAACAAATTTCAATGTTTTATTGTTAAAGGGTTAACCGTAAAAACCATACAATGCAAGTTGGTTACATTTAAGTGGTTAGTTAAATGTAAAGATTGGTTAGGTTGTGAACTACATTAGGGATTTCCCTTTTTCCAGTGCTAATTTATTTTAATTTAGAAACCTAACACAGGGTTTTATACCTGGGGGTCTTAGGTATTTATACAAATAAATATGTCCTTGTGATGTTTTTCACTCTTGCCCCTCATTTTAGTTAAAAATTCATGTAATGGATGTCTCTTCCCCAAGGGTTTAACATATCTATATTTTACTTCGAGGGTTTACTACTAAAACTTTAATCGTTAAATCCATACATGGAAAGAATGTTGCGGTCTAGTGGTTAGATACATGTAGAATATCATATAGGCTACGGATTTCCATATTTGTAGTCCTGATCTTTTTTGTGTTAAACTTGACTCGGGATTTTATACTTGAGGGTCTTACATTTTTCTACAGAGAATATGCCCTTGCAAGGTTTTTCACTCTCCCTCCTTTTTTTGAGTTAAAAAGTATGTAATGGATGTCTATGCCCCAATGGTGTAACATATATGCATTTTTTTTATTGCTTTATTATTAAAGGGTTAATAGTTAAATCCATACATGGAAATTTGATTGTGGTCAAGTGGTTGGTTAGATGCAGCATATCAAATAGGCCATGTCAATTGCATTAAGGTTTTCCCTTTTTGTAGTTCTGATGCTTTTAAATTTAATCATGTCTCAAGGTTTTATACCTGAGGGTCTTACATATTTAAACTCTTTTTCTCACAAACTGTTATTGAGGGTTCTGGATTATAGCATGCCAATATAAACATTGAAAACTGAATATACATAAAGAGATGTATTTATGTATTTTGATTTAATGCTTTTGATTTCTGACAGTAATTTCCTAATTCCATTTTATTTCTTGCTTGGGGAAAATTTTGGTTTTTATGTGTTGTGGTTGATTGCCTCTCAAAACCATTAACTAGGTTTAGGTTTGTAGTTTCATATTAGCTAAGGTTCCACTCTTGTACTCTATTTCTGAATTATAGTTTCTATGACTGCACTTCAAATACCACTCATGCATTTAAAAAATAATTACTCATTGTAATTATTACCCTCCATCTTAGCTAAAATATTAGGTATTTTGTCCTTGGCCTTCACAGGTGATCCATGTACTCAAACATTGAGTTTTTTTGTAACTATGAATTTATGTATTTCAATGTCACACATATGTAAGATATTTAGTATTTCCGTTGACATAAGAGTTTCTACTTATTGTTGTTTATTTCTTGTTCAATCATTTTTTTGCTTCACATTTGGCATTTAACCCTCAAAAATATCTTTGTGTATATAATACTAGATTTTTTCTCTCAAATATGGTTATTTTTTCTATCCAATGATCATGTCAGTTGAATGTAAGACATCAAATATATGTATCCCTTTACATTGGCATCAATGCCCCAATTAGTGGCATAGTTATCGTTTCAAAGCACCTACGGAGTGCCATAAAAAATTGAAGACTAGAATAAGGTGTCAATATCACATCAACTCTCATTGATGATAAGATATCTTTGTCTCTAGTTGAGGTTGGAGCTACCTATTTTTTTTTCTAAACATGTAGAATGAAATTAAGGACATAAATTTCATAAGGAGGAACAAATTTGAGTGTTTTATTGTTAAAGGGTTAACCGTGAAAACCATACAATGCAAGTTGGTTACATTTAAGTGGTTAGTTACATGTAAATGATTGGTTAGGTTGTGAATTAAATTAGGGATTTCCCTTTTCCAGTGCTAATTTCTTTTAAGTTAAACCTGACACGAGGTTTTATACCTGGGGGTCTTACGTATTTCTACAAACAAATATTTCCTTGTAAGTTTTTTCACTCTTCCCCCTCATTTAAGTTAAAAATTCATGTAATGGATGTCTCTTCCCCAAGGGTTTAACATATCTATATTTTGCTTCGATTTTTTTACTGTTAAAATTGTAACCATTAAAGCCATACATGGCAATAATTTTTTTGTCAAGTGGTTAGTTACATCTAGAATATCATATAGGCTATGGATTGCATTAGGGATTTCCATATTTACAGTCCTGGTCTTTTTTATGTTAAACTTGACCCAGGGTTTTATACTTGAGGGTCTTACATTTTTCTACAGAGAATATGGCCTTACAAATTTTTTCATTCTCCCTCCTTATTTTGAGTTAAAAAGTATGTAATGGATTTCTATGCCCCAAGGGTGTAACATATATGCATTTTGTTTTGATTGTTTTATTATTAAAGGGTTAACAATTAAAGCCATACATGGAAATTTGATTGCGATCAAGTGGTTGGTTAGATGTAGCAGATCAGATAGGCCATGTCGAACTGCATTAGGGATTTCCCTCTTTTTATTTTTGATGCTTTTAAAGTTAATTATGTCTCAAGGTTTTATACCCAAGGGTATTACGTATTTAAACTATTTTTCTCACAGACTGTTATTGAGGGTTCTGGATTATAGTATGCCAATATAAACATTGAAAACTGAATATACCTAAAGAGATATATTTAAGTAATTCGATTTAATGTTTTTTATTTATGACAATAATTACCTAATTCCATTTTATCTCTAGCTTAGGGAAAATTTTGGTTTTTATGTGTTCTGGTTTATTGCCTCTCAAAACTATTAACTAGGTTTAGGTTTAGGTTTAGGTTTGTAGCTTCCTATTAGCTAAGGTTCCATTCTTGTACTCTATTTCTGAATTATAGTTGCTATGAATGCGCTTCTATTACCACCTATGCATTGAAAAAATAATTACACTCATTGTAATTATTACCCTCCTTCATGTCAGCTAAAATAGTAGGTATTTTGTCCTTGGCCTTCACACTTGATCCATGTACTCAACCATTGGTTTTTTTTGTAACTATGAATTTATGTATTTCAGTGTCACGCATATCTAAGATATTGAGTATTTCCATTGAGATAAGAGTTTCTGCTTATTGTTATTTATTTTCTATTCAAATATTTGTTTGCTTCACATTTGATATTTAACCCTCAAAAATATCTTTGTGTATATAATACTAGAAATTTTTCTCTCAAATATAGTTATTTATTGCGTAGCATTTGACATTTAACGGTTAAAAACTCTCTCTATGAATATAAATGTACGTGGTAAAAGTATTGGGTATTTCAGCTATCAAAAAATAGTTTATTTTTCTTTTCCTTCTATCAAATTTGACATTTAACTATTAAAAATATATGTGCATATAAACTTATGATGTAAAAGTATTAGGCAATTTACTTGTCAAAAATGGTTTATTTTTCTTTTCCTTTTGTCAAATATAATTTCATTTTTGCTACATCATTTGGGCAGATAACTGCCAAAAGTAACCGTGTGTGCATTTAAAACAAATTAAAATAATAAGGATTAGACATTGCAGTCATTGAATTCGTGTATCTATGTCAACATTAAGTTCTTTGATTTTTATTGGGGATTGATTTGTGCTTGGAGCATTTTGTTGGATGAAAGGAATTTTGCTCATTGGTACCATGTTTTTGTTGTTTCACATTCATAATAAACTTTAATTTATTTTTACCTTTTATATTATTTTCAAATCAATATAGTTGCATTTAAGGCGAAAATATGTGTAAGATTAACATAGTTGAAATGTGTTTTATATAAGTAAAATTGTAGGGCTTTGTTAATCCCTATATATTGTGACATTAAATTTCTATTATCGTATTAGTATTACCTTTATTAGTTGGCTAGGACCCTAATTATGTAGGCTCTAGAATGGTAATGGTACCCTTTGTGTCCTATACACACACACCAAGGAGATATAGTTTGAAATCATCTTGTTTTGTATTTGAAATACATTGTAAAGTAGGTTTCCCCCTAGAAGAGGTTGGTTAATCATATTTTTATTGCATTCTTAAGGTGTCGGAATACTATCTCTCTTGTTTTATGCTATTTAAGGAAAGTAGGTGCATAACATTTGGTATTAAAGCCATTTTTGCTTTTAAAAAAATTCTAGGATGTTTCAGATAGAAAATTTTGGAGGGGAGATAGAGAATTTATCAAAATAAATGTGCTACAATTTTCAAGTCTTGATCCATTACAAGTATGGAGTTATATTTTTATGCAACCAACTCCCATAAATAGCATAAAAAGAGAAAAAATAGACAATAAGGGAGTAATCCATGCCTTAATAATGAATAAAAGAGATAAATATCAATCCTCTTCAAGGGAGAAACCTCCTTACACAATGTACTGAGTACACAAGACAAGATAAGATATTATGATAACTAAAATGAGAATATCTCCTTCCTATATATAAGAGACAAAGGTGTATAATAACAACTAATAGACCCACCAATAAACCCCAAAGTTGACATAAATAATATGTAATGCACCACAATATAGGGAGTAATGTGCAACACTATATGGGGTAATGTGCAATCATTAAGGGATTAACTTGCCCCTCCCATTCAAAAAGTGTTTTCCTCAATGCTGAAGTAGTTATGGATGTTGTTGTATAAAGGAGTCGTATTTCCATGTTGAATCTAATGCGAGTAAGTTCTTCCATTTAATGAGATACTTTGGAATTGATCGATTTCTAAGTTGTCTAGTTCTTATTTCAGTAATTTGTTCAGGCTCCAAGATGATTTTTCCTTCCTCATCAAGTTCTGGTAATATCATTTGAACTGGTAGCTTGTCACTGATTACCTTCTTTAAACAAGAAACATGGAAAACTGGATGGACTTGTGAAGATGCAGGTAGTTCCAATTTGTAGGCCATACTACCAATATTTTGTAACACCTTGTAGGGATTGTAGTATTTACGTGGTAATTTATTAGCCTTCTTGGTGTTCTTCAGGGACATCTATTTGTATGGTTGTAGTCTTAAAAATGCCCAATCCCCCACATTAAATCTGCATTCACTACGGTGTTGATATGCTTGTTATTTCATTCAATTTTGTGCTAGATTTAGGTTATCCTTTAAGAGTTGATGAACTTGTTGTTAATGCTTCATGTGGTCTTCCACTACTTGAACCTTAGAGGAGTCTCTTAGTGAATATGTGATGGATGGTGGATGATAGCCATAAAGTGCCATAAATGGGGTCATTTTTTATGATATATGGAAGGAAGTTTTATACCACCATTATGGCAAGAGTAACCACTTGAGCCATTGTGTTTTTTTATCAGCTACAAAACATCGAAGATACCCTTCCAAACATTTGTTTACTATCTTTGTGCGTCCATTAGATTGAGGGTGATAAGATGAGCTATGAGCCAATTGAGTACCCAAACAAGAAAATAATCCAGTTCAAAAATTTCCAATGAAAATGGGATCCCTTTCACTTACTATAATATTTGGCGTACCATGTATTTTTTGTGTTGTCTCCATAAAATAATTGGAGACCGTGCTTGCTTTGAAGGGGTGATAAAGTGCATAGAAGTGTGCATATTTAGTAAGTTTATAAACAACCACCATGATGACACTCTTTCCTTCAGACTTTGGTAAAACTGTGATAAAATCCATCGAGACCTCTGTCCACCTTTGGCTTGGAATGGAAAGTGGCTGTAGAGACTAGGGGTCTTGATTGTTTCCACTTTATTTTGTTGGAAAACCAAAAATTTTGTCACAAATTTTTGAACATTAGTATTAATACCATCCCAACAAAAAATCTTTCTTTACCCTGTGGTAGGTTTTTAAGAAACCCAAGTGCCCTCCTATCGGTCAGGAGTGGAATTCAAAAGGTACCTTTTGCCTGAGCTAGGAACTCTTACCAAGATATAAGTGATCATTGTACCATAGTAGTTCATCGATCCACCTAAATGTATTAGAGGCACTAGGATCCTATAGAATCTTTTGAATAAATGTCCATATTTTTTCATCATTTTTCCATTCAACCATTGCTTTGGCTATCCAATCTAGTTGTATGAACAAAATAGAATAGAGTAATGCTTCAACATCCTCATCTTTCGTGGAGAGTGCATCTGCGATAACATTTTGCTTCCCCTTTTTGTAGATGATTTCAAAGTCATATCCCAACATCTTTATCACCCATTTTTGTTGTTCTTCTGAAGAATACATTTGTTCCAAGAAGTATTTAAGGCTATCATGATCATTTTAAACCTTGAAATGGCTCCTTATAAAGTAGGGGCACCATTGCTTCAAGGCATGTTGTATTGCCAACATTTCCTTCTCATAAATGGTATTTTGTAATTTCTTTCCCTTGATTCGATGAATTTTGAAGGAAAGAGGGTGTCCTTCTTGCATTAGTACAACTCCAATTCCATTTCCTGAAGCATCACATTCCACAATAAATGTTTTTGTGAATTCTGGAGTCGCCAAAATAGGAGCTTTGCACATGGCCTCTTTGAGTTGTTGAAAAGCTTGAGTCGCCTTTGGAGTCCAAGAAAATGCATCTTTCTTCAGTAACATTGTTAGAGGAGTTTCTATTCTTCCATAGTTTTGAACAAACTTGCGGTAGTACCCTGTTAAACCTAAGAATCCTCAAATATCCTTTAGGGTTTTGGGAATCTTCCAGTCCATCATGGATTTAATTTTTTTAGGGTCTACCTTGACACCTTCCTGAGATACAATATGACCCAAATACTCTACCTCCTTTATCCCAAAGAAACATTTTGAAGGTTTTTCATATAGTTATTTCTACTTTAGTAGTTGTAGTACCCTATCAACATGTTGAACATGTTCTTCCCAAGACTTTCTATAGATTAGAATATCATCAAAGAATACAAGCACACAATTTCTAAGGAAAGGCTTGAAAATAGAATTCATCAAACCTTGAAATGTGGAAGGTGCATTTGTTAGACCAAATGGCATGACCAAAAATTCATAGTGACCTTCATGAGTTCTGAATGTTGTTTTGGGGATGTCTTCATCCTTCATTCGAATCTGATGAAACCCGGAATGAAGATCCAACTTTGTGAAGACAACCGCTCCGTGTAATCCGTCTAACAATTCATCAATGAAGGGAATGGGAAACTTATCTGTAATGATAATCATGTTGATCTCTCTATAATAATGACACATGTACCATGATCCATCTGGATAGGGTACCATTACCATCGGTGCAGAGTAAGAACTTAGGCTAGGCCTAATTATTCCATCCTTTAACATTTTAGCAACCATACACTCAATTTCACTCTTTTGGCTATAGGGATATCGGTAAGGTCTGATGTTAGGAGGAACACTGCCTAGAATTAAGTGGATAGCATGATCAAATTCATGAATAGGTGGAAGACCTTTGGGAATATCTTCAAATACCTTGGAATTCTTATTAATGACCCTTTGGAGATCTGGGGAGATAGGGAACTTTGAGGTTTGAATATATAATGAGCATAATTGTGAAACTACACCTTGATGTCCCTTTTTTAACAACTTTGTCATACCATTAGAGCTTATCGCATTGCTTGGTTCTCCTGTGATGCCATTTAACTCGTATTCTTTTTATTCCCATGAGAATTTCATGAATTTTTTTAAAAATTAAAATCCATTGTTCCCAATGATTGTAACCATTGGACACCTAAGACAACATTAGTACCACCCATTGGGATAACAATCATTGGACTATTCGATATATATTCCCCCATATCCAGATTGATATTATGGCATTTCCCTGAGCAATTTATAGTTCCTCCATCTACAATCATTACTTAAAACTCTGGTGCTGGATATATAAAGCAATTAAGAACTTTGGCTAATTTACAGTAAATGAAATTATGAGTGCAACCAAAATCAATCAACAATGTCACCTTCTTCTTTTTGATGTATCCTTCTATGTTGAGAGTTTTTGGAGTGCTAATTCCAGCCAATGCATCACAAGATATGGTGGGAGTAATTTCTTCTTAAGTAGCCTCTTCTATTTCTTCTGAAGTCTCCTCTTCATAAGATGCTTCCTCTTCTTCTGGTTCTTCCTCTTCACAATCTATGTAGAATAATTTCTTCTCACTGCACTTATGTCCCTTACTATACTTGTTGTCACAATTAAATCATAATCCTTTTACTCTTCTTTCATCTAGTTATTGGGGTGTCAAACTTTGTGGTGGTTTAGAGGAAGGAACATTATTTTCTCTATATGTGTTGGAGAAGTATTTTCTAGTATTCATTGCCACATTTTTACTTTCAACCTTCCTTGCCATCATGAAATCCTTCTCTAGGAATGATGGTTCAAAGAGACGTACCTCAAGTTGAATGTTATTTTTCAAGGTTCCAATAAAGATATCTAACAAATTATCTTCTAAAATATTCTTCACTCTGAGACTTAACTATTGAAAATGATTGATGTGCTCTGTAACTGAACCCTTTTGCTTGAGATTTACCAACTGATTGAAGAAGGTGTTGTTATTCATATCCCATAAGGTGTAATCAATTATTCTGTGAATATAGACCAAGATATAATAGAGTCATTTTTATGGTCACAAATCCATTGGCACCATACAAATTGATCAGGTTCTAAATACAAGGATGCAATAGTTACCTTTTGCATAGTGGGAACCTGGTGTAAATCAAAGAATTGCTCCGTCTAAAAAATCCACGTGATAAGATCCTTGCCATCAAAATTTCTCATGTCAATTTTGGGGATAAATTAGTTTCTTAGACCTTAATTGAACCCATGATGTTGTAGTGAATCATCAACTTTTGATGACTCCAACTTCCTACTCTCCAATTGTTTTTCAATTTTCTCCATACATGACTGGGATAAGTCATCTTTTTTCTCCTTATCCTCTTCTTGAGTAGATAAATGAGGAATACAGTTATTTTTTATATCCTTCATCAATTCCTTCAAGTCTTGAAGATCTTATTTTATATCCATCTATTTGAGATCCTCTTTACTATCCATCCCTTTGAGATCCTCTTTACTAGCCATCTTTTTTCCAATTTAACAAAGTCATCCATTTTCACATTTCCTTTAATCATATCTTCCAACTTGGACACTCTAAAAGATATATCTTCCTTTTCATCATATGTCGGGGATGAATCCTATGTGGGTTTGAGTGGAGTGTGATTCTTTCCACTTAATTTTGGTGGAATTTTGAACAATAAATATATATCAAACCCTAGGGTTTACCACAAATAGATCCTTCTACTAAAAAATATTCAAATGCAAAATGGCGTGCCTTTTTCAAACCCTGATTGGAATATTGTTTTAGGGTTGACTTGTAACTGAGGTACAATTTGAATTTTGACTCCTCTGGGTCTGAAACTTTGGCCTGTGGTACCCTAATCTTTCCTCTTTCCAATTCCGTAGGTATGACCTAATTTAGATGTTCCAACAAAAAATTATTGTAAATCTCCCAAAGCTTCTTATTTTTGTCCTATCCAAAAGAGCGCACTTGTACTATATGCCACATGTCCAATATTTCGTTTATGTATCTAAAAAATCTACCATAGATACCCTAGTACATATTCTTTCATATGCAACTAGTCTCACTCAATTTGGATCTCGGATGCCTTAGATATGACCTTTTTCCCAAGAACACATGTTTTAGACTAGGTTTAGGACTAGTAAAAAACCCTAGATTCCTCCACAATTATCTCTGAATTGGTAATGAATTAGGATTTGAATTTCAGACTGGAGATATTTTGTCCTATTTTAGAAGTGGGTTTTTAACCTCGATCTTTGAATCCTTTTATAAAAATATTTGTAGAGAAAGTGTCAATATGACTCATTTTATAGAAGCCAGTTCCGAGGAAAGAGCTCTGATACCAAAAGTTATGCAACCAAGTCCCAGAAATAGCATAAACAGAGCATAAATAGAAAATAAGAGAGTAATCCAGGCCTTAACAATGAATAAAAATGATAAATATAAATCCTCTTCGAGGGAGGAACCTCCTTACACAATGTACCGAGTACACAAGACAAGTTAAGATACTATGATGACTAAAATGAGAATATATTCTTCCTATATATAGGAGACAAAGGTGTATAATAAAAACTAATGGACCCACTAATAAACCCGAGTCGACATAAATAATATGTAATGCACCACAATATAGGGAGTAATCCACCACACTATATGGGGTAGTGAGCCATCATTAAGGGCTTAACATATGCCCTGTGGAAGTTAGGGATTTTGACTAGTCTAAAAAGTAGTCACAAACAAGTGTTTTGGGAAAAAACATTATATATAAAGCTTGAAAAATACAAATTGAGTGAGACATATTGTACCATAAATAATAGGCACCATAGTATCTATGGTATCAATTTCATAATCAAATCCAAAAAATTGGACACATGGTAGGCCGTACACTTTCTCTCTTCTACAAGGGACAAAAATATAAAAGTTTTGGGAAACTTACCATAACTTTTTATTGGCATGTCATAATTAGGTCAAACCTATGGAATTGTAGAGAATACATATCCGGATACTAATAAAAAAATACTTGGAGGAACCAAACTTATAGATTTACCTCAATTGGAAGGCCGACTATCAAGACAACCTCCAAATTAGGGTTTTAAAAGGTATGTTATTTTGACTTTTACATAGATTTTGATTGGAAGGTTTGGTCTGGGTGATTCAAAAAGTGGCATAAATAATAAATAGAGAGTAAATATATTAAATATTATTGGGATAAAATGGCAAGAGGTGGAGAAAAAATTTACACTCCCCTTAAACGTCTTGAAGGCTAAAAAATGACATAAGAGGAGTGGGAAGAAGTGAACTATGACTTGTCCAAGTTTTCCAACCAATTAGGAAACCTTGAGAATTAAATTATGGTAAATAATGTTGAATTCCTAAAATTCAAAGGATATATACAAAATAATATTGAAAATGTGACCACCAAAGTTAGGATCTTGAAGTCACATATTGAGAAAATTTAAAAACTGTCAAAGAAATAAAAGGTTTGAGTAACCCACATTTGATGATCCATTGCATCATCATGGTTTCAACTCCGGTTCAAGGAACTACTTTATTCTGAAGACAGAAATGAGAAATTTTGATGGCAATGATCCAATAACATGGATATTCCAAGTGGAGCAATTATTTGATCTACACCAAGTGCTAACTTTGCTAAAGGTAACTATTGCATCCACGTATTTAGAACCTGGTCAATTTATATGGTACCAATGGCTTTGTGACTGTAAAAAGGACCCTATTGTATCTTGGTATATATTCATGGATGAAATGATTTCATAGTATGGGGATATTGAGAGCAACACAATCTTTATCCAATTGATAAATCTCAAGAAAAAATGTCAAGTTATAGATCACATCTAGCAGTTTCAAGAGTTAAGTCTTGGAGTGAAGAATATTCCAAAAGATAATTTGTTGGATATCTTTATGGACACTTTAAAGGAGAATATTCAACATGAGGTACATATGTTTGAACCTAAATCATTTGAGAAATCTTTTACTTTGAAAAGGAAAATTGAAAGTAAAAATATGGCTCTAGAAGGAGGGCATGAAAATAAAAATATGGCTACTGGAAGAACTATTACTAACACCTATAGAGAGGGAAATGTTTCCACTCCCAAATCCATTCAACCGAAGCCTACAATTTTAACACCTCAACAAGCGGAGGAAATAAAATCAAAGGGACTACGTTTCAATTGTGACAACAAGTACAATAGGGGGCATAAGTGTAGTGAGAATAAATTATTCTACATAGACTATGAAGATGAAGATGATCCAAATATAGGACAACCTCAAGAGGAAGATATAAAAGATACGAATCTAACCATGCCTTGTCATGCAATGGTTGGCATTATCATTCCTCAAACTCTCAATATAGAAAGATATATCAAAAAGAGAAAGGTAACAGTGTTGATTAATTCTAGTAGTATACATAAATTCATTGAGTGCAAATTAGCTAAACTTCTCAACTGATTTATATATCCCACACCATAATATCAAGTAATGATTATAGATGGAGGTGCCATAAATTGTTCAAGGAAGTTCCATAGTATTAAGCTTACTATGGGTGAGTATTCATTGGATAGCCCAATGGTTGCAATCCAAATGGGTGGTGTTGATGTTGTACTAGGGATCCATTGGCTACAATAATTTGAAATAATGGATCTTAATTTCCAGGGACTATTCATGAGATTCTCTTCAGAAGGAAATGATTTGTATCTTAGGGGTTGAGACCCGGGAGGCTTGAATGTCAAAAGAGGAGGAGATTAAAGCTGCAAAATTGTTAACAATTGATCCATAGAGTAACATAGAGAAACATAGGGTAAATAGGCCACATGGAGGGGTGAGACCCAGAGAGGGTTCTTTGAGCCTCACCTCTCAAACTATACTAAGAAATACACTCAGAACCAATAACTAAAAAATAACTTAATAGAATAAGAGAAAGGTTGGATGCCAAAAATTCTTAAATGGTTTATTGAGAAGGCATTGAGCCTTTTTATAACATTATCACAATGTTCCTTGGGGCCATACCATGGGTTTTCAAATACCATGGATGGGAGAGGTACAATGTGCCTTGAAGCCATACCATGGAACAAAACGATGGGTTGTCAAATACAATGGATGGGAGAGGGTGTCCTATACACTTAATTCTTTTATGATGAATGGGAGAGGGTGGCCTATCCATTTAATGATTTTATGACTAATACATATGAATTTAGACCATATGCCCCCTGAAATTCGGATAATTCTTCCCCCCTTAGAAAATTATGGTCCCCATCATTTCATGCTAAAAAGAGACCCATTATTACAATGTGTCAGTTGCCAATGAAAAGAAGGGTTTTGTGAGGTTAACCCATAACTGTGGGTTTTGTGTGGTTGACCCCTAACCATGGTTTTTGTGTGGTTGACCCATGACCACGGGTTTTGTGCGGCTAACCCATAACTGTGGGTTTTGTGTGTTTGACCTCTAATCATGGGTCTTATGTTGTTGATCCCTAACCATGATTACAATACATACCTGTGGGTTTTATGTGGTTGAACCATAACCATATATGTGGTTTTTTTTTGCTTGACTCTTAACCATGGGTTTTGTGTGGTTGACCCATAACGATAATCGTGGGTTTTATGTGGTTGACCCATAACCATGATTGCAATGCAAATATGTGGGTTTTGTGTGATTGACCCATAACCATGGGTTTTATGTGGTTGACCCATAATAATGGTTTTTTTTTGTTAACCCATAACCATGATTACAATAGGATTTAATAAAACTCCAAAAATTGAAAAATCCATGATCTTTGGTGCAATTGATGTCTTGTTGCAAATCCATTCATAGATTCTGATGTAGATGATGAAATTGAATTCTGTTGAAGACCCATTTGAGATATAAAATAGAATTTTCCATCCAAATAACATATTTTCTCTATGGTAGCCCAAGGAATGAGAAGATTTTCGTTGAATCTCAGGGGACGCACACGCATTGTTTTTGCAAACATGTGTTGCTTCAATCGATGATATCTCTCAAACAAAAAATCCAAATGAAAAACACAAAATACCCATTTTAACTGATAGAAATAAATTTAAAATGAGTTATGGTAGATCCTTTTATATGTTATGTGGAGTTAGTGGTACTTGTTTAAATTTGTTGTACGTGAGGTTGCATTGCGTACAAACATGTGTTGATTGAAACAAGCATATCTCACAAACCAGGAAGCCAACTAAAAAACCGTGAAATACCCATTTTAGATGACGGAAAAAAAAATTAAATGATCTATGGAATACCCATTGAAACATCTTGTAGAGATCACAAAATCTCTCTAAATTTTGTAGAATTGGGTCGTCCTCCATAGAATGATGAGTGTAGGTTGTCAAGGGTTTGTAGAGCAACATATACTATTGTAAAGATCATGGAATCTCCAAATGCAACATAGAAACAAATGTATAGACCAACAAATAGAATCTGAGAGTGATAAAAGGAGGTTGGGAAATCCTACATATCTTTGAATCCGAACTATGCTCAAACCCCCATTCCTATGGAATGGTTACTTTCTCTGATACCACTGATCCAGATCTTGGGGGATGATAACTGGGAGGCTTGAATGCCAAAAGGGGAGGATATTAAAGCTACAAAATCATTAAAAATTGATCCATAGAGTAACATATAGAAACATAGGGTAAATATGTCACATGGAGGGGTGAGGCTCAAAGAGGTTTCTTTGAGCCTCACCTCTCAAACTATACTAACAAAGACACTTAAAACCAATGGCTCAAAAATAACTTAATAGAATAAGAGAAAGGTTGGATGCATAAAATCCTTGAATGCTTTATTGAGAAGGCATAGAGCCTTTTTTTAGCATTATTACAATGTGTTGTGGGGCCATACCATGGGCCAAAACATTGGGTTGTCAAATACCATGGATGGGAGAGGTATAATGTGCCTTGAAGCCAAACCATGGGTTTTCAAATACCATGGATGGGAGAGGGTGTCCTCTCCGTTTAATACTTTTATGATGAATGGGAGAGCGTGGCCTCTCCATTTAATGATTTTATGACTTATACATTTGGATTTAGACCATATTCCCCCTGAAATTCAGATCGAGAAAAAAAATTGAATTTGAAGGTATTCCATGGAAACCCTCTAAAGTGATAAGCTCTAACAACATCACGAAATTATTGAAAAAGGCACACCATGGAGTAATTGTATAATTCTTCTCACTAGGTGTTCAAGTATATATACCCTCTATTCTAGTGGATCTCCAAAAATCTATTGGAAAACATTCCAAGATATTGGGAGAGATGCCTAAAGGTATTCCACCTATTCGGGATCATGACCTTGTTATTCACTTGCAACCAGGAAGTGTTCCACCTGAAATCAGACCCTACAAGTACCATATGCACAAAAAAGTGATTAAAAAATTGGTTCAAGAAAGGTTAAACGTAGGCATCATTCAATCTATCCAAATTCCTTTTTCTGCACCAATGGTGATGGTTCAAAAAAAGGAAGGGTTCATGGTGTATGTATCTATATTATAGAGAGATCAATAAGATGACTATTAAAAATAAGTTTCTTATTCCATTCATTGATGAAATATTAGGTGAATTACAAGGAGAAAAAATATTTACCAAATTGGATATTTGCTATGGATATCATCATATCAGAATGAGCAAGAAGATTTTCCAAAAATAGCCTTCAGAACATCAAGTTTATTATAAATTTTTGGTGATGCCATTTTTTCTTACCAATTCACCTTCCACATTTCAAAGCTTGATGAATTATATATTTAAACCATTCCTTAGAAAATTTGTGTCGGTATTTTTTGATGATATACATATTTACAACAAATCTTAGGAAGAGCATGTACAACATGTTGACCAACATAGATCATCCTAAATGTGGATCTCGAAAGGCATCCAATTTCTCGATGTGTTATTTTTTTAATGACATTTTATTTGGATTTACATTTTTATTTTATAAGCGAATATGGATTATATTAATTATTTTTTATTTGGATTTTTCATTTTACTATATGAGGCCTCATAAAAAAAATAATTACTTTTTATTTTTGGTACATAATGTGAGTTCATTACATGTAACATTACACATCTCCCCCATATTGGGTTGTAAGCACCTCGCTACTCTCAATGCACAAAATATTAGTTCGTTACGTTTAAAGTTACACATCTCCCCCATATTGGGTTGTAGAGAACCTCGCTACTCTCGGTGTAAGAAGGTCTCAAATATAATGGAAGAGCACCGACTATATTTCAAGCCTTCTAAGTGTGCCTTCGAGGTTTAAGAAGTGGAATATCTAGGTCTTATTGTAACTCATGAAGCTGTCAAATTTAATCCTAACAAAATTAAGGCTATCATGAAATGTCCAATTCCTAAGACATTGAAGAATCTTAGAGGATTCTTATGAGTGACGGGATATTACCGCAAGGTTGTCGATAATTATGTTCAATTAGTAGCAACTCTAATAAGGATATTGAAAAAAAAAAACATTCTCTTGGACTCAAGAAGAAACCAAGCTTTTTAAAAACTTATACTGCTTGTGTAAAACTCCTATATTATCCAAGCCTGACTTTACAAAAACCTTTATTGTTGAATGTGATGCCTTTGGGAATGGAATTGCTGCAATTTTAATGCAAGGAAAAAGGCCCCTTGCCTTTGAGTGTCCAACTTAAAGGAGAAAACTTTCTCAAATGAATTTATGAAAAGGAAATGGTGGCCATACTACATGCAATTAAAAAATGGCACCCTTACCTAATAGGAAGACACTTCAAGGTAATAGTATATCATGAAAGCCTTAAGTACTTCCTTGAATATTGGTTATCATAAAAAGAGAAATAAAAAAGGGTTAGAAAGATCTTAGGATATGACTTTGAAATTATATACAAGAAAGGAAAACACAATGTGGTGGTCGATGCACTTTCAAGAAAAGAAGATGACTTTAAGGGTTGACTTTATGTTATTTCCATATATTCAATTTGATAAGGTAGAAGAAGCAAGAGAGGAATGGAAACAATATCATAAGGCATGTAAGATTATTCAACAACTACACCAAGACCCCAATTCACTAGATAAATTTGTGTGGATGAATGATTCACTATGGTACCAAGATCGCCTATATTTATGTAAAAATTATCAAATCAAATAGTAGATCCATTTGGAATTGCACACTTATCCTATAGGACATTCGAGGTTCTTGAAAACGAACCACAGGATCAAGAAGGATTTCTTCTAGGAGGGTATTAAAACTAATGCCCAAAATTTTGTACCAAAATTTTTGGTTTGTCAACAAAACAAAGGAGAAACAATCAAGAAATCAGGTATTTTACAACCATTAGCCATACCAAGTCAACATTGGGAATAGCTCTCAATGGACTTTATCCTAGGTCTACTAATGTTAGAAGTAAATACAACAAAACATGTCATTAGTGTTGAAATTTAGTGTATTTGTTTCCATGAATTGAACTCAATGGTAGACGTTAAATCTGGAGCAACACTACATGTTTGAATTACGTCCTTTTTTGTGCTTGGAATAGCACTGAATTTTGCTCCCTTTGTAGCACCAGGAATAATTTCATGAATAGCGCCTACTTTTTCTCCCCTTTTAGTGTTGGGAATAGAACCAGGAATAGTGCTGAAAATAACACCGACTGTGAAATTATTGCTTCCATATTTGTTTCCAAATTTGGTTATTTTTTGCTTCCTAAGTGACAACAGGTTTTGCTCCTTAATTGACACTGAATTTTTATTCTATAATTGCTTCCTTTTTAGCTTTGAGGTTTGCTTCCTTTTAGTGCGAAGTTTTGCTTCATATTTAGCACCTAATTTTTCTTCTTTTTTTATCTCTAGGGTTTGCTTCCATTTAGTGTTGGATTTCCTTCCTAATTAGTGCCCAGTTTTGCTTCATGTTAAGCAACCAATTTAACTTCCTATTTAGAGATAGAAATAACACCAATAATGGCTTCTATTTTAATGTTGAGTTTTGCTTCCATTTTAGAGCCACATTTTTCTTCCATTTTAGCACCTCATGTTGCTTCCCTTATAGCTTCCACTTTATTACTTTAATATTTTTTATTTCAATTAAATTAGTTAAATATATCACAACTCTTAAAATATATATATAATTATAGAGAAACTAATATTGCATTTGAAATATATTGTAGCATAACATTTATAAGGAATTTTTGGGGAAATGGACAACATCCATAAAACTAACAAAGTCATTATACTTATTAAATCTTCATAAAAAAACATCTACAACTTCTAGCATATACTACTTAACAAGTTAATTCTTATAACATCATCACCATGATGTATAATTAAAACAAGTGATTCAAATATACCAACATTAGATCAATATCATGTCAAATAACATATATCTCAAAAAGCAGATATCACATTTCAAATTTATATCAAACATTTATGAATAAATTTAATTTAAATTGACAACATCCATCCAAAGTAGCAAAATCATCATACATAGTAAATATCCATCCAAAAAACATCTACCACTTCCAATAAATATAAATTAACAAGATAATACTAATAGAATCATCATTATCTATAACTANTATATATATATATATATATATATATATATATATATAAGTCAAAATTATGTAGGTATCATAATGATATCTAAACAATAATCCATGATACAATCATATGGTCAACATCATTGGATACCACTAGAAATTGTTTGATTATCATCGTCATCATTAGGATCATCATCATCCTCATCCTACTAGGTATCATCTCCATCTCCATCCTCAAATCCCATATCTGATCTAGACTCAACATAGTTTGGATCATCATCATCAATTGGATCTTCCGGCAAACTCGTGTTCTACAAATAAAACATTCAAAATGAAAAGTTAGTATGTATTTCATGCAATAATTCGTATTTATTTTATATTGTTAATATTACAACATATAAAACTGAACCATAATCATATTACATTATATCAAAGTGGGCATACTGCAGTCAAATATGAGAAAAGTTACAGCTAAGATGTCATTCCAATTATTAAAGCATATAACAATTTTAATAAATGTTAGTAAAGATCATAAAAACATTGTTATACAAGTTAACTACCAACTGAAAAGTGGATTACATAACCTTAAGTCTCAACCCTCTCGTGTCAATATATAACACTATTTTGTTTATCAACATTGACTTTGCAGTATATACAAGTGTACAATCAAATAGAATTATGCTTGCCATAATGCAACTAACTAGTTCCCATAATTCACTTATATCTTCTAATTATAAACACACAATTGCTAGACTCCCTTACCAAGTGATACTAGTTCATTAAACACTGTTATACTTGGGACGACTTTGAGGCATTGGGACTATATAAGTTTTAACCATTCTCATTTTCCACAAATAATGTTTTTGGTTTTAACAGTTCTCATGTTCTTTGGTTGTTATTTATATTTTATCTTAGTTAACCTATAACATGGTTGGATTGAGGTCACTTCCATTCATGGAGGTGGTTATAATGGTTAAGAATATGATCCCTTGCACACTTTTCTCTTGGTGGAATATCTTGGTGGCTTCTTCGAGAAAAGCCCTAACCTATGTTACAATTTTTGGGAATTGTTTTGATCCTCCAAAAAGGTTGACTCGTTCATTTATGGGATTTCTCCTAATCTCATGGTACTAAAGATTCATTGTTTCATTGTTCAATTTCCTAGAGAAAATCGTATTATACCATCTCCAAATGTATGGTTTTGCTCAGTGAGTGCTAAGGACAATTTTGCACAAGGGGCCAATTTTGAATTGAAATATCTCATGTAACTATGCATAGAGAAACCATATACACATTGTTCAAATACACCTATGGGAGATGACAGAACCCAGTTATGCTACCCGGTTTAGATTTCACACCCCTGGAGAAAATTCACATGTTTTCCATAATTGGCCCTAGGGGGATTCTTGCAACCTGCCATAAAACAAAAATCATAAATCAGATCATGAAACCATCGATTCTTATGGATTCAAAATGTTGGGTATCACCCCAAGGAACCCCTCTACCATGTTTCAATTGCATAGAAATGGTTGTATTATACCATCTCCGAAAGTAGTATTTTTCTCAGTGAGGGACAATGTAAATTTTACACAAGGGTGTTGGTAAGTTTTCGTCATCTCATCCTTACATAAAAACACTTGCGGGATGTAATGACATTCACTTCCATTGCTCGGTTAGGTTTTCAAGCCTTGAGTTAAAACTTGCCAAGTGTCCCTCAATGGATTTTGGTAGCAATTTGAGACTCGACGTAACTCGATAACTGAGGCTCAAATGGAAAAACCTATTAGTTGGATTGGAATTGTGATATCAAAGTACCACTAAGTACACCCCTATCCATTGACTACATGAATTGAATGTTGTTTATGTTGAGGATTTTTGCAACTAGGATTTGCTCAGCAACATATAATACCCTTTTTGCATCAGAGGGTAATTTTTTGAAAACTTAGACGAACGAGGGTGTGGGAATCATGGTAAATATTACCTTTCCCTAACACACCTATAGGATGTCACGACACTCAATTTTATTGCTTGGATTTTCTAACTTTCTTTAGGACCCATTTCATCCCCATGGTGTGTATAAGTGTTATCATTTCTAGTTCTTCTAGTGAATAGCCCATACTAGTTTTAGTAAGTTTTTATTTACTGCATTAGATGTAGGAAAAGAATCAAATTGTTTCCTCTTAACCACAACCAACAAAATAATCTATCGAGAAATACACTAAGTAAAATTTCTTCCAAGGTAGTGTAAAATAAACAACAACCCAATTAAATTGTGGATGATATCTTCCAATAGAATTAGAGAATGATTCTTGGGATAATTTGGTTCTAAATGTTTATGCTCCAAAACTAGGTACTACTTAATCATCAACGATGCATTTTGCGCTAGATATAACTATGGATTTTACAATCACTTAGTGAAAATACAACATAAATGCCATCAGAATGAAGAATGGAACCAAAGGAACCATTGCATGTTAAATGAAAAACATAAATAGATAATACGAGGGGAGATGAATCACTTAGTTTCTCAAGTTTTCAATTTCTATACAGTTACAAATTACAATATGGTACAAAGTTTGGGGAAGAGAAAGAGACACAATAATGGAAGACAATTCATTGGAATATGTATTTCCACAATGATGGATGTTCATTGTGTCAAAGTGAACCAATGCACAATATGTTGTTATGTTGAGGTGCACTAGTCTTGAAACTAATCCAATGCGAAAGAGGTATGTGAAAAGATGTTATCATAACCAACTAATCGCCCACACAACAAGCTTGCAAAACAAGAATTCACTTCTAAATTATTAGTGCAAATACCTTGGCATAAGTATTCCATTAAATAATATCTTGCAAGGAACTATTAACTACATTTGCATAATCTACACCAAACTATCCTTCTCAGAATCACAACTTAAAGCAGTGCACAACTCTATGCAACCACACTTACACAGAAGCTAGCAAATTCTACAACACAAATCCAAAATGATTTAAGAATTAGTCAACTTGAAATATTCTCTAGGAACAAACCTCCCTATTCAGTTGTTTTTTTCCCTCGACAACTACGCTCCCAACTGTAGGAATTTATTTTTGAATTTTTCTACAATGTATCAATTTCTATGTAAAACCAATGATCTGTTATTTTTTATCATGTTTATCCATATGTTGAATTTTTTACAAATCCTCGCAATGTTATTCATGCATTTTTCTAATGTTTTAAATGAACTAAATTGCTTGCCATGTGCAACAACTTCCATCGCCATACTCACCTTAACAATAGAGCCTATAATGGATAATGGATCATTTGGCAAGAAGCCAATACACACTTCAAAATGTAAAGTTCCAATCATATTATGTATTTTTTTATTATAGTTTGTGTTTCACATAAGGGATATTGGTATCCCATGATTTTACATGGTTATGGTTGGAAATGAGCAAAAGTTGAACAATGGTGTGATTTACTACCTCAGTCTACCCATATGTTTATGGGTGGAATGAAACACTTCTCTTCAACATTATATCCATCAATCCCCATAGCAATTGCCAAAAGTGTCTTAGAGATCTTTTTTCATTGTTGAAGGTGACTCAAGATGGTAAGCCAAAGTGCACCCAAACATTATCAAAGAACAAATGTTCATATTTTTGCACTAAAATGAAATGACATTTATATTAATGTGCTTGAAAGACTAAATAGATTAAGGGGACATGAAAATACAACAATTATTTACAGCCAGAAAATGGGGGATATAAGAAGCACCTCTAAAAGCTAAGAAAAAAGAGTGCAAATTAACATGAAATGATATATCACATACAAATGGGTTATACCAAAAAGGTGAACCACAAAAGGTGAAGAAGTGTTATAAAAGAGACATGATCTATGAATTAAGTGCAACAACCTCTGGGTAAGGAGGGAATAAACCTAACTCGTCATTTGAATTAGTAATACAAAACTATAAATGTCAACATAGAGAGAGTGATTGTCGAATAATTTACTCAAGTGAGTGTCCTACACTAATAGGGATATAGGGAGTAATCCTAGGCAAAATCAAAATTCCCTTGTTGATGACCATAGTAAATACTAATGAAGAAGTGGGACTACTCTTAACATCTAATCCTAAGGAATTCCTAGTAGTAGGGAAGAAGTTAGTACATAATCAATTATTTTCATCAAGAAGGAAATTTCACTTTTCAATACATAATCAATTATTTTTGTACTCATATCATGATAATTAATCACAAGTTGATTCACTAGAACAACAAAACAAGCTCTTCATGAAATATTATCATCCCTTAAGCTAAGGAAAACATAGCATGTTTCATCATAATCCTATTTCTAAATCTTGAAACGCGTATACATGGCATTGAGTCTCATCAAGGAACCAAGTTGTATGCATCATTACTACTTCTACTTATTTTAGGCAAGAAGATACAAAATTGGATGCAACCACGAGATAGATTAAAAGTTGTAGTCAGTTTTGGTGTTTATAAATTTTTATGTGTCGAAACATGAAAACCATGCTTGAACAATAAAACATGATACATAAATACATACAAGTTTGGGTGTTTCCATTTATCCAAGTACACTCTATAATATACCTATTTTTATTAATTATATTAATGCTATATAGGAGTGTGTACTTTAGAAAAGTCATATCTCTTGCATACTACTGAAATACCCATTGTTTTCCAAGATCACTATCAAAGGTAGACCATTCTATTTTGGCAAGTTCCCATAGATAATCAAATGCAAGTATGAAAGGATTAAATCTTTCTCACCTTCATATTGTGAATAAGGTACAAGTATAATTGGTATTTTGATGACCGATTTGTTGGCACAAGACAAGACTTTGTTTTAACATGCCTTAAACATCTTTTGAAATCGTCTTACAAAACTATGATGGTTGAGTTGGTGCACTTTGTATAGATTGGACCTGATATACGATAATTTGACATATATTATGGTTAAAGATATGACATGCTCCTCATTTTAACAAATTTACTTTTCTACTATGCAAAGGATTTTATTTCCATCTACTCTAAAATTTCAAATCACAACAACAATATATATGACTAGAAAGTGAAATTTTATAATTGATATAATATGAGCTTAGAAAATTGTTGGTCTCAACTGTTGGAATATTGTTTCAAAAGGTTAGACAACTTTCATATATAGAATTATATACAATCAAAACTTCTCCATGTAATACCATCAAATTGTTGAAACAAACAACAATGTTACTAGACACATAAGAGTTTTTTTTTTTTTTGTGTAAGAAAGTAGGTCCTTCTGTTACCAGCTATGTTCATAATAACAGATAGATACATCAAAAACCAGGATCTCCCATTTTTGGGAAAACGAGCTTGGAGATCATTCTGGAAGTCTCCCTCGAAAGGAAACAAGACTGAACTAGAATGATCGGGAAGTCTTAATAATTCTTAACAAAGTATTAGTCATGGAACAAAGAGGGAACTATTATCTGAACCAATTCTAAAAACAAAGAGACATAAGATAGTACTAAAAAAGGAAACTGATCATTCGAATAGATGCTCGCGGGGTTCAATATTTAAACCCAATTTCTTGGTGATTTTAGATTGATTATCCATGACTTTATGCATAATCAACAGAATTTGATCTTGCTGCAGTAGAATATGCCCATGATGCTCATCCTTTTCGACCAATGTTTTACCGAGGATGAATTTTTGAGACCACTGAAGCCCCAATGACTTCTGGTATAGGGTAAATCTTCCCCTGGAGGTGCCAAGGTCAGGGAATAGTTATTTAAATTCCTTCATGATTTCCTTCAGATCCAGGCAGCTGCACTCTAATTCGGCCTCTCTATTGGCCTCATGGATGGTTTCCTTAACCAAATCAGGAAATTATTTTTGAAATTGCTTATTCTTTTCGACTATCATCTTCTGGAAGTGCAACGGGGGAGCCATCGGCTTGCACCATTCAAGGAGGCATGGTGACTATCAGAGAGGCAATAAATAGGAGCCGAAGGGGAACTAAACAGAGGTTCGAAAGGGTGCAGCATGACCAACGGGGATGGAAGGGAAAGGTGACAGATGCATGAGCATTCATTAACAGCCCAACATGGCAATAGGGAAGGGCTCGAGAGAAGTCGAGGGCCGAGGGGAAGATCTTCATGGCTAGGCCCAAAGAGGTGGCGCCAACCATAGCAAGTTTCAAATCAGAGAGAGGAACCACAAATAGAAAAGAGAAGCAATTCATATCCTGCACAAAGCAAAAGACGGGACTTACCACCCATAGAAGGCACCCATTTTGCTCTCATGCTTTCCAAGGATTCGGCCATCGCAAATGCAGAGTACTCTCCACAGTCCACAGAGAGCAACCATGGAAGTGAGTTCAGTGGGAGACGATGGATACCACATAACCTAGAGCCTTGCGATGATTATCCTTCATAGCAGAGAAGTGTTTTTCCTTCCATGAAATCTTATCAATCTCGGCCATTAAGTTCCTGTTGGGTGAAATGATGGCATTTCTTTGCTGGTTAGTATTGTTGTCCCTCCAACCCATGATAACCTCGTAGGGAGATGGGCATGCGTAATTCTAGTTGCACATTGGAACATTTAAATCACATGTGCCAGTGGTGAGGTGTTTCTGTCGGCAGCTACACGGCTTACCACATGCATGTCCTCTTCTCCCCTAACCATACCATGATTCACCCACAGTGTGGAAGGTTCGTCTTGTTCTCTGATATGAAGAAGTTGATCTCTGAGCAGTTGGATTTGGAGATGAGTCCATTGGTGATCAAGGGGCTTTGATGTAATGTTCTCTCCAAAGTTTGCGAGGTGATCATCAAGCTTGTTACCCGATCTTCTGATATGGCATGCTTGGAGAACCTGGAAGTGAGAGAGGGAATCCCAAACGCCAATATTTCGACAGTTTGCTTAGAGGGGTGCCCGTGGTTAGCTTTTGCACCATGTTTATCATGATTTGAGAGTCACCTTCGACTATCAGGGAAGACCAATTTAGACACCATGCGATGTTGAGTCCGGTGATCAACGCTAGTAGTTCAACTACGTTATTAGTAGAGGAGCTAATGGAATCCACAAAGATATACAAAATTTCACCCTTATCATTTTTTAAGGCCCCTCTAATGCCAGCAGGCCCGGGGTTGCCCTTGGAGGTTCCGTCAAAGTTTAGTATAAAGAATGGAAACAAGGGGGACCAATTGGTGGGAATGCGCAACTTGGGAACATAAGAGGAGCAGATGGGTCTAGGGGAGGGAAAGAAAAAGTTCCATCTCTGGAGAATATTGGAATATTGAGGGGATCCGACCATGTCAGAGTCTGACCAAGATTTAAGTTGCAGATTCTCTTGGAGATTAGATTTAATGAGCTAGGGAACTCTGGAAGGCGTAGAGGTTTCATTTTTGAAGATCCTTTTATTTATCCCTTTCCATGGGTTCCAAAGGGTCAGGCCTGAAAATAAGGTACAAAGCATGTTGAGTAAAGGGCTAATGAATGGGTGAGGATGCCAGTCATGAATTGTGTTCCTCGGATCATTGAGGCTTTTTTCAAATCATCTAAATAAGCTGATCCACTAATTCCATATTTTTGAAGCAAAGGAACAGTGATTTAGAATATGTTCCATAGTCTCTTCCTCAAGATTTCATAATGGGCATCTGAAAGGTCCTTGAAAACCTATTTTGCTGAGTTGGTCCCAGGTGAGGATCCTTCCATGACTGATTAGCCAGAAAAAGGTCTTGACTTTCGGCCATAGGATGGGGTTCCATATTTTGTCCCAGATCCTATCTTTCTGATTGTCCAGGATCTAATTCGATATCTTATATGCTTCTTTTACAGTGAAGTATCCTCTAAGTTGGTAACCCCATCTTAGCTTATCGAGGGTTGTCTAGATTAGCATTTTCCTTGAGTGTAGGTCATTCCAGAAGTTGTCATCTTCTTGAAGATCTTCACTACCGCTCCATTCACTCTTCGAGATCCAAGAATTCCACAAGCTTTGGGGATGGGGTTGGATCCAGTAATGTGCCACCTTTTCTTTACTTGATTGTTGCATGTTGGTTTGCATGTTAAGAGTGTTTTCTTAGGATTGCATTGGGGGCGTTTGTTGCCAAGAATCCTCCCAAAACAGAGTTGTGTTCTTGTCTCTGATTTCCCAGAAGCTGTGGGCGCATCTGAGATCTCTTTGGGCTTTGGCAGCATTCCATATGATCGATCCATTCTCAAGGTCCTCAGATCTGATTAAATCCTCCTTATTAGTGTCTTTGGCATATTTATATCTCCATATTATGGTCCAGAGGATATTAGGTTCCGTGATACATCTCCACCATAGCTTGAAGCAAAGAACCTTGTTTAGGATGAGTGGGTCCCTAAGGCCCAGGCCTCCCATATTTTTGTCTTGGCATAGGGATTTCCAAGAGACAAGTGACCATTTTCTTTGAAGAAGGGAACATCCCCATAAGAAACTATCTTGAAGGTTCCTGATGGACTTAAGGATATACTGAGGCGCTGCCATGGCCGAGAAAAGGTATAGGGGCATGTCTTGGAGGACTGAGTTTAAAAGAATGAGCTGACTAGGGAAGTTAAGGGCTTTGAAGGTCCAAGAAGAGAGCTTTGATTCAAGTTTGGTTAGGAGATATTTCCAGAAGGCATTTTTTCAGGGATGAGTCGATGAGAGGGGAACCCAAGAATTTGGTCGGAAGGGAACTCTTTTGAAAACCCAGGATCCTAGTGATTCTGAGCTGTGTAAAGAGAGGGGTATTGAAGAAAAAAATATGAGACTTAAAACAGTTGATGGACATACCTGACACCTCCTCGAAGGTGCTAAGGATGCTTTGAAAGGATTTTGCTTCTCGTATAGAGGCATTCCCCATCATCATCATGTCGTCAACAAACTGTAGGTCAGAGTGCTTCTTTTTCGATTTATCTAGCTTGAGCCCTTGAGCCTAATTATCTTGGACATGAGCATTGATGAATCTACCAAGACCTTCTGCCAAAATGATAAAAAGGTAGGGAGATAGGGGATCCCACTGCCTGATCCCTCTTGAGGATGAAAAAGTGGCTGAGGGAGATCCATTGATAAGAATAGAAGAAAAGGTAGAGGAAGCCAGATCTAGCACCCAGTTAGCCCATGTGATTGAGAATCCAAAGGCCACTAGCAACACTTTGAGGAATTTCCAGCAGATTTTATCAAAGGCTTTAGACATATCAAGTTTCAAAAGCATTCCAAGGGAGCATGATATTTTAAGAGAATGGATTGCTTAATGGGTCATTATAATGTTGTCCAGGATTTGACGCCCCTCTATGTAGCCCGTTTGCTCTGGGGAAATAATATGCAGAAGGATGGGTTTTCATCTTAAAGCAATGATTTTGGAGATTATTTTGTAAATGACATTGTAGAGGGATACTGGTCTGAAATTGGAAGGCTCGGTCATCTTATCAGTCTTGGGGATAAGGGTCAAGAAGGTGGCATTGAGGGAAGGTAGGATTGATCATGATTTTCTAACGCTTTCCACCACTTCCTAGACATACAGCTTGATTATTTCCCAGTAAGATTGAAATAAATCAGTAGTAAATCCATATAGACCTGGGGATTTACCTACTTTCATCCCCATTACTGCCTCCTCAACCTTAGAGAGGGAGATGTCTTGTGTTATGCTGAAATTTTGCTCCTGTAAGACAAGGGATGGGATGTGAAGCAAGATGTGATTGATGGCAGAAGTACAATATTCCAATGGTTCCTTGAGTAACTCAGAGTATAAATTGATTAATTCATTCTCAATTTATTCCTTGGTCTAGAGATTCTTCCCTTGAGAAGAGGTGAGCCTGGTAATTCAGTTGTTCTGCCTTCTTTGCAGCATAAAATGATGAAAGAATTTGGTAATTCTTTCTCCTTCCTTGATCCATTTGATATGAGACTTTTGTTTCTAAATTTCTTCCTCTTCCTAATATCGCCTGTTCAGTTGCTCCTAGAGGCTTGATTCTTGCATCTTGTGTTCCTCCGTGAATCCAGAGTGTATGGCTTGGAACTGGATCATGTTCAACTAAGATGCCAATAGAAGCTTATCTTCCAAAATATTCCCAAATTCCTTTCTATTCCATTGTTTAATTTGTCCTTTTAGCTGCTTGAGTCTTTTTTGAAATCTAAACATCACTGATCCCTCAATGTGGTTCGATTCCTCCCACCATTCCTTGACTTTGGAAAGAAAGTCAGG
Source organism: Pseudotsuga menziesii (assembly GCA_001517045.1). Taxonomy (NCBI): domain Eukaryota; kingdom Viridiplantae; phylum Streptophyta; class Pinopsida; order Pinales; family Pinaceae; genus Pseudotsuga; species Pseudotsuga menziesii. The sequence goes on along the minus strand of LPNX010175977.1, from coordinate 1,154,758 downwards.
GTGACATAGCCAAAATTTCTCAAATCTGAAGGGTCTCCTATTGTGAGGCCCATCAAGATTGAGGATTAGGCAAATCGTCCAGTGATCTAAGCTCGTAGAGGGCAGAATAGAGGGAGAGAGGTTGATCTGATTTTGTAGAAGAGAGGGGGAGGTGAGAAAGCGGTCTAGCCTGTAGGCTACTTGACTATCTCCTTCTCTTCTATTGTTCCATGTGAAGATACCATTAGTGGTTTGAATGTCTGCCAACTTCAGTTCTAGGATGAGGGTTTGAAGGGTTGCACTATCCCTGACCACCTTTCTGATGCCTCCCTTTTTCTCACTGAGGGAAGTGATAATGTTGAAGTCCCCTCCTATTATCCAGTTTTGGGAGGGAATTTTTTGTGGAACCATTTGAGATGTTTTAAGAAGCTGAGCTTATCCTCCATTTGTTGCAGTCCATAAACATTGGTCAGAACTCCCCCATGAGTGGAGACTGTAATCTTGAACCAACCAAATAGGGTGTGTGGGGAAGAGAAGAGACCTTCGATATTCAGGATGTCCGAATCCCAAATTATGGCTACTCTACCTGCGCTCCATTTGGCATCCAAGGCTATGGATTGAGCCTTCCTCCATCTTTTGGTGATGAAGTCTATGAGCTTTTTCTCCAAGCATTTGGTTTCTTGTAGCATAGTAACCGCAAGTTTCTCTGTGAGAATCCTATTTTTGAAGAGATGTCTTTAAGAATCTCCCTTGATTCCCTTGATATTCCAGGATATGATTTTTAAATCAATTTAAACCATGGGGGGGAAGTGTGCCTCGAGGTCAGCACTTTGTCCTGAGTCAATCAAGAAGGTACCCAATTATTTGATTAATTTTTTGTTAGATTGCCTTCCTTTCTTTGGATTATCACTTTGGATTTTGGCCATGTCCCTTATTTTTTGTTGTTTCAAACCAAGTGTATGTTTTCCATGATCCTAAGATGAAGTATTTGTTGGTTGAGTTGCTTCCTTAGAAGGATGATTGTTTTTCTAGAGGTCTACAAAGAGTTTCAGTTGGTCGTACGGGATGCATTTTGCATTTCCATTATTTTTGGCTTCGTTCCAGGCTAAAAGGTCTAGTTCACCTAGATCCATGTCTTCCCCTCCTATTTGCTCACCATATTCGATCATACGCTGGTCCACTTCAGCAATTTGATAAAGAATATCATCCCTAGAGAAGGGGGGTTCTAAAAATAGAGGTTGATCGTTGCAGAGGGATGGTTTGGGGTCAGAGTGGGGTGTTGTGCCAAAGTCTAAACCTGATCCGAGTACAGCCTCATTGAGGGGAACCTGCAGAGGAATTTCTAACAATGGGGAAAAATTGTTTTGGACTTGAGCGGTCTAAGAGGAAGGAGGGTTTTGAGGCTTCTTGTTTTGTCTTATTCTACTTGCATCCTTGGTAAAACCATCCTCGTCCTTTTTGTTTGAGCGGTCAGGAGGGGGGGTTTCACATTCAAAGGACAATATCTGAAAAGGTGGCCATGATCATGGCATTTTCGACAGCAAAATGGAACGTGCTCGAAATCCAGACTTTGAATCCATTTAGTGTCCCTATGACGGAGGAAAATGGCTTCTAGCAGTGCAACTGAGATGTCCAAATAAAGGCATATTCTTGCATACAATGTGTACCTTCCAGCTAGAGTGGCATCAGATATTTGTACAAAGGTTCCTAGGGTGTTTCCTATTCCTGTTAGCATTTCTATGTTACAGAATTCCTAAGGCAGAGAATAAATTCAGATCTAGACCAAGATGACCTTGAAATATTTCTTTTCAGGCAAGAAATGTTCCTTCCAGTTGCACATATAGATCCCAGCGGAATGAAATAAGTAGGGACATCCTTGGAATATGCGGTTCTTGTCCTCTAGGTTATGGAAGATAACAGTAAAGAATCCATTTGATTTGAGTTTTAGTTTGCATTGCCCTTTAGGTTTCCAAGAATTGAGAATCCATCCAATTAATGATTTTTCCATGGGCCAGATGCCAATGAACTTGCAGATCATAGCATGGTCTTGCATGAACTGAATTTGTTAACTGACAAGAGATGAGGTGATTTTTTATCTGGATATGAGAAGCGATTTGGGTTTGCATTTTGAGTTGTCAGGATAGGGTCCATCCAACTTAACCACCACAGTCGGGGGCGGAGTTGTAGGCCAAGAGGGGACATGAGAAGAGGAGCTGATCCCCACTCCTTATTTCCCTTTAGCAAACAGACCAGGCTTGTTCTTTGAGGGCGATATAACAAGAGGCAAAGAAGATGGGGTTTTGCACGAGAGCACCGAGTTGAAGGAGGGTCTCGTCTAGTCTCCACTACTGGCCGGCATAGCGGTGAATAGGCTAGGAAGCGAACAAAACCCTAAAATGAAAAAAACCCTAGTCAAGATAGGTTGTAGAGCTATCTTTTCAATAAGTTCCTCTCACAAGAGTTTCTTCTTTGCTTTGGCTACGACATAGTATTTTTGCTTTGGTTGTCAAAAAGATTTAGTTGACTACTAGCATTATTTTAAAATTATGTACAATACATTTTCTATATAATCTAGTATGTTAAAAAAAAATTGTACATAGTCACATGGGTTGATTTAAAATACAAAACATGTCATTTCCATAATCAAATAGATGACATTTTAATGAAAATTTGAGGTAAGAAAATACCTGAAAGATTGGTTATGGAATTGGGATGGTGGAAAGGTTGTGCTACCTCTAGAGCCTCTTCTTCCTCGCCATTATGTGCATACCCTGCAATCATCATTGTCTAAGAGATCAATTATGGTTCCAGTATTATGGTAAACACATCACATGTAAACTCTAACCAACCACATGAAGCATTGGTTAAGTAGTGTGAGGAGGAAATCAATCAACAAAACTCTTAGATGCAAGATAATAGATCTGTTGAAGAGAATATTGGTGAATCCAAGAACATATTAAATATATTTCAACATCATACAAATTAAGCATATAAATTAATCATACCACTTTTCCTTGATTGATGCCTTCTTCTCCACTTTCCACCTTCAAATGCTTAATTATATTATGTCTCTTTCACTTGTTGAAACCTCGGGTTTTTGTCTTCTTTTCACTTGAATGCTAAACTCTCTTCCTCAAGCGAAATTATTCAACTATGTTCTTGAAGGAAAATTCTTCAACCGATATCCTCAAGAAAAAATTACAAACTCTCTTCCTCAATAAAAAATATTCAAGCAACCACAAGGAATTATTCAAATAGCAAGGGAAAATTTATGGGTAATTTTCTTTTTAAAATCTCCAAATCTAAAGTAATAATCACTGATTTTAGAGCTTGGATGCTCCTTCCTCCTTCAAATCTGTCAAATTAGTGTTTAGCTCTTTTATTTTTGAGTTTTATGAGTGAAATGAACTCTCTCTACCATTATTTCTGCGCGTGTTTTTTTTATTTTTTAACTTTAAAATATCAGTTGGTGCTAAACTAGACATAATTTACCTGTGAAATTTCATCCTAAATTATGTTCCAATTAATGTCTATATTAGCATCCTCAATAGCGCCAGATTTAGTGTCCTTAATATCAACATATTTAGCGTCATTTTTTTGCTAAAGTTGCACATAGACGTGTCTGCAAAATGTAATCCATTTGGGATGCCTTTTGTGGCATCATGTGCGCTAGTTTTAGAGTCCATCCAATGAAATACATCAAATCTAGGTGACTCTAATGGCATCTAAGTAACCCTAATTCCACTTAAATGACACTAATGGAATTCAGTTGTCACTACCAACATTTGGGTTACCCTAATGGAACTTGAGTGACCCTAACAACATGACGATGAGGCTACTGATACATGATGACAATGATGTTGGCATTAATGATGATTTGAATACAAGAGGATGACGATGAAAATTAGCACTACATCTACGATGAGGATGATGATGTTTAAAATTATGATGCTGAGGACAATGACAATGATGATGACTAGGACGATGATGCAATGACTATTATGATGTTAATGATGATGATGCATCTCATTATAACACTATTTTCTCTTGATTAATCCTAATGGAACCTAAACAATCCTAATGACACCTAAATGACCCTAGTGACACCTAAATGATCCTAATGGAATCCGATTACCCCTAACAAAATTTGAGTGACCTTAATGGAACTTTCTTGACCTTATAAACATGACAGTGATGCTGATTATGGATGATGAAAAATATGTTGGCATTGATGATGATTTGATTACAATATTATAATGATGACAATGAGCACTACATTGATGACGCGGACGATGATGTAAAAAATTATGATGATGGGGATGATGACAATGATGATGATTATGATGATATTCTTGATTTGTACGATGTTGATGATGATGAATAAGACGATGAGAATAATGACATTATCGATTTCAATGATTATGATGGCTGTGATCATAGCATTATTTGATCTTAATTGATCCTAATGGAACCTAAATGACCCTAATGGAATTCAATTATCCCCAGTGGAACCTTAATGATATTAGGGTCACTCGAATTCCATTAGGTTCACTAAAATGTTGATAGGCACATTGTCATTGTCACCATCATCCTAGTCATAGTCATCAACATTGTATAAATCATTAATGCCATATTTTTCATTGTCAAGATCCATAATCATTATCATTATCATGTAGTTAGGGTCACTCAGATGGTGTTAGGAACACCTGGATATAAATACAGTCATGTGGGTGACATTGAAGTCTCTTATCTACTAAAGCAACCATTTAGGTTCCATTTTGGTCACTCAAGGTCAAATATTGCAATAGCATGCATCATCCTCATAATCATCATTGAAATCAACATTGTAGTCGTCATCATCATCCTTATCATCATCATTATCATCATAGACATCAACATTAATGTCTAGGATAACCCTCCCAAATATAACCCTCGAATCCTATAACCAATGCCCCTTATCCCATCCATTAAGTAACTCATATATTGAACTAGGATCAATTCTACGAGGAAAACTCGGTGTTATTTTGGAAGAAAATATAGGAGAAAAAAAGGTACAATACTAGGAGAAAAACATGGTTCTACTTTGGTATCAAAACAAGATGCTATTGTATACATTATTATAGACACAAAACTTGGTGATAAAACTACCGACAATTAGGAATCTAAATTAGGAACTAAAAATAGTGCTAATCCTGGGCTAAATCTAAACACAACATCAACATCATCATCATCATCATCATTATCATCATCAACACAATCATTTTCATCATCACCATTATAATGATCATCATCATTGTATACATTAACACTAATATCACCATAGTCAACATCATATGCCATGATCATCACAGTTAATGTCAAGATCATCATCCTTGTGATAATGATGATGGCATCAAATCACCTAATTAATTACATGAGTTTTGTAAGAGAGATGTGGGCTCTTACTAGGATTGTAGGCATGAATTTTGATTGATATCATCTTATAATGATCAAATCATCATCAATTCTATCAACAATGTAATAATGCATCAGCATCATGTTTTTATGGACATTGAGATTCCATTTGGGTCATTAAAATGTTGTTATAGAAACTCAAATTCCATTAAAGTCATTTAGGTGACACTAGGGTCACTCAGTCACCATTATGGTCATTTAGGTTCTAGTACAATCATGATCTAAAAGTTATTTCACATTCATCATCATCACGGACATTGATGTCGTCAACATCACCATCATCATCATTGTCATCATCAACATCAAGTACATCATCAACAACGTCATCATCATAATCATTTTTAGAGTAACTCATATGCCATTAGGGCTCATAATCACTCATGGATGTTAGTATCCATGTCATGTTGTGAGGGTCATTCACATGTAATTAGGGTCACTAAAATGTTGATGGGAATGCTTGTTAGGATTATAATCCTCCCTTGTCTAGTTTGGTCATTATTTCTAGATCAGGAGTCATGTCTAAATCGGGAGTCATTTCATTTTATTTTTAGTCACTAGCACAATTGGGTCCACTTGGCCTAATTGGGGCACATGCACTAGTTACTAAAGTGTGGGAACACTAATTGAGGCCAACTTCCACTAATTTCACTTGCATGCATTAGTTTAGGAGCCTCCTAGATCAATCCCTACAAATTAGGAGCCACTTGGAGTACTGATACCAACCTCCATCAGTTGAGTTCAGTTGGTGACTAGTCAAGCTCAATTAGGAGTCAGTTACACTCAATTCTAGTTCCCTACACTCACTTCTATTCAGTTAGCACTACGATTACATGGCTGCATGTAGGTGAGGCGCATTTACTCACCTACCTCAGTCAGTTAGACTAGTCAACATTGAATCAAACACTTGAGTTTAGATTTTGAACTCCGATGAACTCCGATAATGATTTAGACAAGGTCAGTTAACCATTCGGTCAAGTAGAGTCCAACCAATTCGAATTTCCTCACATGGATTCAAATTGCATGTGGCTATTTAGCCATTGTAATTCATTGTAATTAATTATCTAATTACTTTTGATTAATGAAAGCATTCATAGTTGCAAGCCATTTTTGCACTGTTTCATTCTTCAATTGCTGAATAAATTGTGTGATCTATTTTGTGAGTTGTGTGTTGATCCATAGATCTATGTGCTCAATTTAATATGTTATCAGAGCCTCGGTAGGACAAGGCACTTCTCCTACTATAGATCCATACTTGGATCCAAAAAAATTGAACAAAATTGCTCCTTCTAGTACTGCACCAGAAGTAGAGAATTTACGACTTAATATCCCAAGTTAAGTAATTGTTGCTCAATATTTCTTGATCAACTATGCTGGGTGTGAAAGAAATTCCAAAAGTTCAGACTGTCGACCTTATTTTGTCTATTTGTTTGTGTGATTTACAGGTTTATCAGTCTCCTTCATTGCATTCACTACAAGCAGATCAGTCTCCTTCACTGCATTCGCTACATCAGCTTGGTCCTCTTTTTTGCATTCTAAATGGCTCCTCTAATGGACCTTCTCACTCCTTTCAACTACCACCAGTGGAAGGAGGACATGCAGATGCAATTACACTCCAAAATAATCTTTAGACTCACAATGGAGACAGAGAAAGAGCCAATTCATTATGTTGACAAACAAAAGTACTAGAATAGGCTTGATGAAGCCTATAGATTCTTGTGCTTCTCAATCTCTCAAGACCTTCTCTTCCACATAAATGGATCGAAGACTCACAAGGAGTTTTGGGATAAGCTTGCTTCCTTATTCGATAAGCAAGATGATCAGAGGATCTATCAACTAGAGAATGAGCCGATCTCCCTTCATCCATCCAATTTCAAAACTCTAAATGACTTCTTCACAAAATTCAAGCATCTAGTGTTCCAATTGAAGCTGTGCAAGGTTGAGAAGGAGGATGATCAACTCATCCTTTCCATTCTCTCCAAACTTGGTACAGACTATTCAGTCTTTGTATCAACATTTCATTCTATGAAGATCTCTACTCCAAACTGGAAGATGCCTACTCTTAACTGCTTCATTGAATCTCTCACTCAGGAGCATGACAAGTTGATCCAAATGGCGATCATTTGATCTTCTAGAGATCAAGAACTGGTTGCAAGAGGACCTAAGGTAGCGAATGATAAAGGGAAGCAAAAGGATGAGTCTCCTATAGAGAAAGAGCAGTCAAATGATCCTTCGGGTTTGAAGAGAAGCAAGAAGAATGGCAAAGGAAATACACTATGTTCATACTGTGGAAGGGGCTTTCATCTAGAAAGCTCCTGTATGAGAAGAACAATTGATGACATGTCTCTTCTTCTGAAGAAACATAAAATTATTGTACCTACTAGTGCAAGGAAGGCTAACCATAGAGAATAAACTGAAGAACATGAAGAGACATACCATGCACTGAAAGCTAGCTTCTCAACAGCACATGCCTTCCTCATTTATTATGGAGCTTCTAATCATATGGTTGCATCCAGAGAATCATTCTCTTCTTTGTAGTATTTTGATGGTCCTAGTATTCAAATGAGCAATAGTAGTAAAGTTCAAGCCAAAGGGAAGGGCTCTTTCAAGCTTGAACATGGAAAGTTCAAAGATGTGCTTTATGTTCCCTCCCTAACTGCAAACATGTTATCTGTATACCAGATGACTCATACTGGCTCTCCAAAGAGATTCGTATTTGGTCCTGACTCAGTGGAGATCACAGATATCTCTACTGCGAACATCATAGTGAAGGGTGCTGCAAATCACACCTCTAAGGAATATGAGTTCTCACACTTCATGCCTTTTTCAGAACCAGTGCACTCTCAGCAGCCACTTGCAAGGGAAGGTAAAAACATTTCATCTACTTCTTTTGCAATTTCCACTAGTATTGCAGATCCATCTATATCATTTTGTGAGATTGGATTCGGGGTGATTCAGATCCAGATCCAGTCCCTACTTCCAAACTGGAAGCTAGGAAGATGACTAGAAACCCATTTGACACTCAGAAGGGAAAGACCCTTGCGCTATGTCATGAAATCTTACCTCCTTCAGAGAGATGCAATAGACTTCCCGTAAGATGCTACATGGAAAGGGCTCAGTTTCACTACATTCAAAAGAATAGAGTGGATCATACACCTCTTCATCTAGCAAGATGAAAAGGTTACATTCATCCTTCCTTCCATCATCTTTTTGGGAGAAGATGGGGAAGTCTACATGTCAGGCCCCAAAATACCTATGCAAAGAACATCATGCATGTTACTCCACTACATCACAGAGATTGCAGCAACACATTTTCAAGTTTCTCAAACTTGAATCTTGATTCTATCTGCTTAGTTAGAGGGAGGGGGGGGGGGACTTTCCCATGTGGTTTTTTCCCCAGCTCCTTGTGTTGAGTAGTTACTTTACTTTACTTGTTGTAATGGGTGACCTATGGTCTTAGTTACCAGGGCCCACAAATTGTCCAAGTTAGCATTCAGGGGGGGTGTTAGGATTATAATCCTCCCTTGTCCAATTTTGTCATTATGTCTAAATCAGGAGTCATGTCTAAATTGGGAGTCCTTTTAGTCTATTTTTAGTCACTAGCACAGTTGGGTCCACTTTGCCTAATTGGGGCGCATGCACCAGTTACTAAAGTGTGGGGAACACTAATTGAGGCCAACTTCCACTGATTGCACTTGTATGCATTAGTTTAGCAGCCTCCTAGATCAATCCCTACAAATTAGGAGCCACTGGGAGTGCCAATACCAACCTCCATCAGTTGAGTTCAGTTGGTGACTAGTTAAGCTTAGTTAGGAGTGAGTTACATTCAATTCTAGTTCCCTACACTCAATTCTATTCAGTTAGCACTAGGATTGCATGGCTACATGCAGGTGAGGCACATTTACTCACCTACCTCAGTCAATTAGACACTTGAGTTTGGATTTTGAACTCCAGTGAACTTCGATAATGATTTAGACAAGGTCAGTTAACCATTCAGTCAAGTAGAGTCCAACCAATTTGAATTTCCTTACATGGATTCGAATTGTATGTGGCTATTTATCCATTGTACTTCATTGTAATTAATTATCTAATTACTTTTGATTAATGAAAGCATTCATAGTTGCAATCCATTTTTGCATTGTTTCATTCTTCAATTGCTGGGTAAATTGTGTGATCTATTTTGTGAGTTGTGTGTTGATCCATAGATCTACGTGCTCAATTTAATAACTCTTGAATGTCATTGGAGTAATTTAGGTGACATTAGGGTCGCTTAGATTCCATTACGGTCATTTAGGTGGCATTAGGATCAATTAGGATCCAGAAGTGCTATCACATGCATCATTATCATGGGCATTGACATTGTCGTCATCATCATTGTCAACATCATACAACACATCATCATCATCATCATTATCATTGTTATAATCATCATAATTGTTGTAAAAATCAACATTAATATCACGGTAGTCATCATTATTTCCATCATAATATATCATGATCATCACAATCAATCTCGAGATAATCATAATCATGATCATCATAATGATAATGATAAATGAATTAAACCACATAATTAATTACATGAGTTTCATAAAAGAGATTCAGGATCTGAGTAATACATCATCAACACCATCAACATTGTCATAACATTTCATAGCCATGCTATTAGGGTCATTGAGATGTCGTTAGGTTCACTCAAATGTTTTTAGGGACACTCAAATTCCATTAGATTCATTTAGGTGACATTAGGGTAACTAAGATTCCATTATGGTCATTTAGGTTCCATTATGATCAATCAAGATCCATAATTTATATCACGTGCATCATCAACATGATTGACATCTTCACCATCATTTTCATCAATGTCAACATCATAACGGTACATCAACATCATTATCATCATCATATATCATCATGATATTTATTCATGTCATCAACATTGCGGTAATGAACAAGGCATCCTACTACCTTACAATAATTTCTTAAAAGGTGTTTTCCCTCTCCTAATTATTTTGATGGTCCTAATAATTATTAATTAATATCATTATCCTTGTCATCATCACCATCATCGTTGATATCATCATTATCATCATCATATACATTGACATTAACACCATAATCATCATCATTGACACCATCATATATGATCATTACTATCAATATCATGATAATCATTGTCATAATGATAAAGACATCATACCACCTAATCAAATTACTTTCATAAAATTTATTTGGGATATAAGTGGGAATGTAGGCATCAATTGTGATAGATATAGTCTTATAATTATCAAATCATAATCAGGTCCATCATAATTGCCATAATACAACATTTACATGTTGTTGAGGTCAATTGGATGCCATTAGTGTCTCTCAAATATTGTTAGGGACACTTGAAATCCATTAGAGCCATTTAGGTTCCATTAGGATAAATGAACATCCAAAATTTCTTACATTATGCTCATTTAGATTCCATTAAGATCAATCAATATCTAGAAGTGATATCACATGCATCATGCATATTGACAATGGAATCATCATCTTTGTCATCATCCTAATCATAATTGTCAACATCATACAATACATCATCATCATCATCATCACCATTGTGATCATCATATATCATCGTGATCATAGTTATTCCTATCAACCACATTGTGTTGATGGACAAGGCATCTAACTACCTTTGAATAATTTCATAAAGGACATTTTTCCTCACCTAACTTGATCGATGGGTCTTAATAATTAATAATTATTATGACCCTCACTATCATCATCACCACCATAGTTATCATTATCACCATCGTCCTAGGCATATACATTATCACCATAGTCATGATCATTGTCATCATCATATATCATCATAGTCAATGTCATGATTATAATCATCATGATCATTGTGATGATGAAAAAGGCATCCAACTACTTAATAATTGAGTTTCATAAAAGATATTTTTCCTCTGATTAGGGATGTAGGCATCAATTTTCATTATTATCATGTCATTGCATTGAAGAGGCACATTCTACAGCTCAGTAGAGGGAGATGTGTAACTCCTTCCATGCTCATCCAAGAGCTGACACGTCTACTTTATAAAAAAAATTATTATAAAAAAAATAACATGTCAAATCAAATTATATTTAAAATCTTTATAATGGCATATACATAAAAACTAAATAAATTAAATCTACAAACATTGCATTCCACACTTCCTCAACATTTCCAATTTAAAAAAGAGTTTGCACATCAATATTCAATCCCTCTTGGTGCTTAGTAGATCCCTTTTTAAGTGGATCTATGCTAGTAATATAATCAAATCATTGTAAATTCCATCATCTTTGTCACCATATGTCATCATCATCATCACCATGATGTTAGGGCCAGTCAAATGCCATTAGAGTCACTAAAATGTTTTTAGGGACACTCGAATGCCATTAGGGTCATTTAAGTGACATTAGGGTAACTTAGACATCATTAGTGTCATTTAGGTTCCATTAGGATCAATCAGGATCCAATAGTGCTATCACATGCATCATCATCATCATTATCGACATCGACATCATCATGATCCTCATTGTCATCGTCATCATCATCATTATCATCATTGCCATCGTCATAGAGATTGACATTATAACCATAGTCATCCTCATTGTCATTATCGATGTAGTGCTCATAATTTCCATTGTTATCATCTTGTGATAAAATCGTCATCATTGCCACCATTTGTCACCATGCATCATCAACATCATCCTCATGTTGTTAGGGTGAATCAAGTTCCATTAGGGTCACTGAAATGTTGTTAGGGACAATCATATGCAATTAGGGTCATTTAGGTGTTATTATGGTCACTCAGATGCCATTAGGTTAATTTATATTCCATTAGGATCAATCAAGATCAAATATTTCTATAATTACATGCATTATCATTATTGACATTAACATCCTCATTGTCATCAACATCATATTCAACTTCTTACAAATTATCAATGTAGTATTTATCATTGCCGGGATGCATCATCATCATCATCATCGTCGTTATCTTGTTAGGTTCACTAGGATGTCATTAGGGACATTTGGATGCCATTAGGGTAATTTAGGATTAATTAGGGCCTCTTAGTTTCCAAAAGCATCGCTTGGTTCCATTAGGCTCACTCAGGTTCAAATAGTGCAATAGCATGCATCATCATCATTTTCATTGACATCGTCATCATCATCCTTATCATCATTGTTATCATCATAAACATCAACGTCAATGTCTAACACAACCCTCCCAAATCTAACCCTCAACCCCAGTAACCAAGAGCCTATATCCCATAAATTAAGTAACTAATATGTTGAACTAGGCTCAATTCTAGGAGCAAGACTTGGTGCTATTTTGGGAGCAAAGTTAGGCACAAAGCAAGGCACCATACTAGGAGCGAAAATGTGATGCCACTTTCTAGATGCTATACTAGACATTATTGTAGATGTAAAACTTGGTGCTAAACCTATTGACAGTTAGGAATCTAAATTAAGCACTAAACATGGTGTTAATCCTGGCTTAAATCTTGGCACAACATAGGGAGAAAAACCAGATGCAATTATTGGCATAATTACTAGTGCAAATCCCGATGCAAAAGTGGAAGCTAAACTTGGCACTAACCCTAGCGCTATGGATGACACTATTTTTGGCGTTAAAGGAAGCAAAACGAGGCGTTATTGAGTGTGATATTCCTAGTGCTATGTCTAGTGTTATTCCTGGCTAAAGAGGATATTAAAGTGGACAAAATTAGCGTCCACTTTAGTGACTAATTTCAATAAAGGACGCAAAAAATGCCAAGAAATGCACCATCCTGGTAAATAGGGCCGACCTTTCCAAAAACATGAAGAAAATACACTAAAACAATCAGTGGAAGCAAAAAATGGAGCTAATCAGAGGGATTTGTTGTAGTGAGGAAAGACTGTCATTATGGTAGTGTTGGATCGACTCACAAAGTATTCCCAGTTAAGATATATTTCTAATCATTTTAAAGCAAGTACAATAGCTGTGACATTCATGGAAACAATATAGATGCTACATGGAACCCCCAAGATTACTGTAAGTGATAGAGATCCAATTTTTACTCGTAATTTTTGGAAGAAATTATTTTCTTGTTTAGGAACTTCGTTGGCTCACAACTCCTCTTACCATCCTCGATCTAATAGGAAAACTGATATTGTGAATAAGTTCTTAGAAGGATATCTTTATTGATTTGCATGTGATAAACAAACACAATGGTTCAACGATTTCCCTTAGAAGAATGGTGGTACAACACATATTTTCATGCTTCGTAAAAAATGTCACAATTTAAGGCACTTTATGGATATAATCCTCTTTCCATATCATCATCCTTGAAAGATAAAGCTAAGGTCCAAGCAGTGGAGGATTAGATAGAGCATAAACAATAAGATCTCCAATTATTGAAGGATAACTTGGTTATAACACAAAATAGGATGAAACAACAAGCATATCAACGTTTTAGTGAAAGGGAATTTGAAGTGGGGAATTGGGTATTTTTGAGGCTACAACCATACAAACAAATGTCCCTCAAGCAGAAAATAAGGACAACAAATTAGCATTGAAGTAGTATGGTCCCTATAAGGTGTTGCAAATGATTGGAAGTATGGGTTATAAATTATAGTTACCGCCAAATTCACGTGTATATCTAGTTTTCCATGTTTCTTGCCTAAAAAAGGTAATTGGTGAGAAGATCCCAATCCATACGATTTTACCAAAGATTGATGAAGAAGGGAAATTAATAATAGAACCTGAAAAAAAATCATTGAGAGAACGGTTAAGAAACTATGAAATTGAGCAATTATTGAGTACCTTATCTAGTGGAAGAACTTACCAATAGAAGACAAAACATGGGAAGATGAGTTCTTCATGCATATACATCTAGAGTTAATCAAGTGTCGAGGACAACACTTGTTTGAAGGGTAGGGGCATGTTAATCCCTAAATATTATGACATTACATTTTATATAATCATAATAGTAGTATCTTTATTAGTCGAATAGGACCCTAATTATGTAGGCTCCTAGAATGGTAATGGCGTACTTCATCTCATACACACACACACACACTAAGGAGATCTAGTTTGGAATCATCTTGTATCATCTTGTTTTGTATATGAAATACATTGTAAAGGAGGTTTCCCCCTCAAAGAGACTGGTTATTCATCTTTTTATTGCATTTTTAAGGCATTGGAATACTATCTCTCTTGTCTTATGTTATTTCTGGGAATTTGGTGCATAGCAAGCTTGATTGGCCAATGCAATAAATTGATTTTTTATTCTAGATGAAATAGCTTGATTGTATCTTATCTATATAATTAAAATTATGGCCTTCATCTCTCTAATATTACATCCTTTTTCTCCATGTTGTAGTAAAAGTACACCAAAATCTTGGAGATGTCTGAGTTTCAATGCATGGTTAATTCAATTAAACCTTTAGCTATTTGATTTCGGTTTTCATTGCCTTGATTTGGTGTCAAAATGCCTTGGATGTCAGTACAAATATGCAATAATATATCGACCTTTATATTTTATGTTAGAAAGAAACAAAACAATTAAGATAATTCCATTCTCATTCATCTGAAGATTAATGCATTGAATGTTGCTTGTCCATTTGATTATAAATCCATGAAAATTCAAGACTCAGGGAAACATAACATGTTAAAGATAAATATAGTTGGATTTGTAATTTTAATAAGTTTCAAACTTCTATTGATATGTCTTGCAATGTACATGTAATCATTTGAACATGAATATATATTATGATTTGTAAGTTTCCTAATCTATAAATGGTTTGATCTACTAAGATGACATTAATTTTCCTTCTTGTAGCACCACGATTTCTGTTGTTGAGTCGCACATTGCTCTACATCCCAAGATAGAAATTCCCCCAACAAATAGAATTTACCATTTGCTTCCCCTCCAATTTATCAGAAATGTTCTTTATTGATTCATTCCACAACAATGCCATTAGTGGACATAACCTATCAGAATTTCAAGCAAGTTTACAAATAAAAAATTCAAATGCATGCTTTGTTGTTTTGAAAATTAGTAACATGCATGGAATCTAATAAAAAACATATTAGCTCTTCCTACTCTAGTCAATATAAAATCATTCAATGTATTCTCTTCTTCTTCTTGCTTAATCCACGAGGGTTTATAAGGTTTGGGAAAACAAGAGTTTCCAATGGCAAGGAGGATGGATCATGGGATGAATGGATTCTCTATGTGTTATCAACTGATGATACCTTCATAATAGTAGTAACTAAGGCTATGCCATATCAATGCAAGTACCACCATTGATAGAGAGTGTTGGGTAGAATGGTGTGGTTGTTCAAACAAAGATTGAGGAAAGGAATTATAACAAAGAATAGGTAGAGAAGAAAAAAACAATGGAGACCAACAAGAAGAGAAATACATAGAGAATAGGGAGGGGATTATAGAATAGAGGAGATTTGTGTGGTAGAAGTTCAAACCAATGTTGTCCAACTAAGGCTCGTCAAATTCTCACCTAGCATGGGACTTGACAAATAGAAAAAAATCTTAAAATATAGTAGAGGCATTTCCAATCCATAAAAGTAATAAAATCACATTCTATGCATAAATTCATAATATCATCTCATATAATATAATAATACAACATTAGGACACTAATATTAGGAGTAAAAACATCCAACCTTATAGGGACATGTCTTACACTTACTAGGATATAAAAACGTAGATGAAAAAACTTACACAAACATTGTTATATACATCAAAATCATCACTGGCCTTGAAGACTTTTTCACTCATAAAGATGATGTTGATGCACTTGAAAGTATTCAAGTCAACACATGTAGTTCTAGTTTACTTGACAAGGTTCATGATTATTAAAATGGAATAATTCTTAATTATAAACACCGAACAATTTATATCCTATATATACATACATACATACATATATATATATATATATATAAACAAAGGTTGACCATTAATTTAAGCCCAATTCTAGAAGATACTGCAGGCAATAGCAATTGGCTATAAGAACTATAGAAATAAAATTAGGAGTGAAAGTGTGTTTGTAGTTCTATTTCTTTAAGATTTTATTGAGTGTTATACTTCTTTAGAATTCTATAGATAACTATATAATTTTTATTTTTATTTTTTAATTATCTTTCCCTAATTTTCACAAATTCCATTCCCTTCATGCACGGACTTGTATCTTAGTTGTTGTTTATCTTGTTATTGTAAACTTCCGCTTCGACAATTTCATATTTACATTGTATATGTCACATTAAAAATAACTAATGTGAAAGTACATTTGATACCTTCTAGAACTGTTTTAATTTTTTATTTGGAAATTACATTTATAAGTAATTATTTATTTTAGATAAATGGTAAAGTAAGTTAAAAATAGAATGAAAAAAATTATGTAGAGATTTTTTTTTGGAATTTTGTTTAAAGCTATTTTTTATTTGATTAATGAAAACTTTGGCCATGGATCTTTGCACTCAAGGTTTTAATCCATTTCAAGAAGACCAAAATCATTTAAATTTAATAAAAATGAGTGGATCATATGGGAAATTTTCCTCATAAAAAATGAATTCTTCGAAAAAATGGAGTTTGTCCACTTTCTAACTCACTCCTAATAGTACTATTTTGATCAACGAAATGTTCAAGAAAATAACACATTTAAAAATATTATTTGATTTGTAATGTTTCATTTCTCTTATTATAAAATATGATTTAAAAATCGCTCAACTTGAACTCAGAATTAATCGAGTTGACCGAGTCGTCCCTAAATCGACTCATGTTCTCCTACATATCAGATCGTGTAACTCGTTCAGTTTTGAACTGGTCAAATTGGTCGAGTCTCGACCCAAACTGGTTGAGTTTCCTATGTTGGTGCGTGTGAGTAGGCGAACTCAAAAAAATATATTAATTTTGTTTTTATTTTTAATATTTCCTAATATAACCCTAACCCTGAATGGTAATACTAAATCTAATCTAATTCACTATGTTCAGTCGTATTTGGTAACACTAAAATCTTAAAGTAAAAGTGATATTCTAATTATCTTTAATTTTCTATTCTTGTACTTAAATTTTTAACAATACCATTATCAACATTCCACGATTGCAAAGTTTCCACCAAATTCTATCATGTATGATAGTATGGGATAAACATTTAATCAAGCACATCAACCCCACTATATACCTTGATGACAATGGTGTTTATTATTGAACTCCTTTATCATGAACTTAATAAAAATGTACTCTTCACTCAAGCAAAACGACTTATTACACATAGAAATCCTTTTCTACCTTATTTTAACGATTGGATTAGGAAGTTTCATCGAAATTGCAGGGTGTTGAGTCATTGACTAATGTCCTTGGAGGATCAACTTTAAGATTCAAGGTAAAGGGAATGGTTAGAGCATATAGGAGGGATGCATAGGGTGTTATTGATGAACCTAGTTCCTCGTTTTGTGCAACTTAGAATCTAATCTAACCCTAAAGATATAAAATGAATCCTAATCATGCTTCTAGGAGTTTAGCTAGTACTATTACTGCAGTTCTAGATTACCTTGAGGAGTCTGAGCTTGAGCTAGATGATAATGCCATTGCTAGTCCCTATTCTAGTTCTATTTCTAGGTTTAGTTGTGGTGATGAGTTTGATGATTGATAATGTTGATCAAGGTCCTGTATTACATATGATCATTGATGTATGATGTATGATGTAGTGGAATCAAGCATTTTTTTGGACTCTACAAGCCATTTAGGCCTAATTGAATGTGTTTTTTGTTCCAAATATGTATTGCACAATTATTCACTCTTATATGGTATATACATGAGCAGACATTGTATATTTGGTCTCTAATGCTTTGGAATCATGGATTAAAATCTTTAAAATATTATTTTCCTTTGAAATTTAAATTTTTATGTATTTTTTAGTAAACCGAGTCATTAAATTCAAATTGGTTGAGTCACTACTGATTCTGAGTCTGAGCCTGAGTTGACCCTCGACCAATTCGAAGTCTGAGTCCAAGTTTTAAAACATTGATTATAATTAGCTTATAATATTAAAATTAAAATCCTTCAATTAAAAATTGTTAATGGGTGTAGATCATTCAATTAAGAATTGTGTATGGGTGTATTCTTTTGCAACACATTACTATTCTTATCTATGAAATGTGTTGCCCAAAATTGTAGGATAATTTAAACATAGGTGCAACAACTTCCTATAACTAAATGAATACCATAGTAAATTTTAAAAATATGTTTAAGATTTTATTTTAAAGGACAACATGTTAAAATTGTGCTTTGATATCATTATCATGCATCCCTTAAGCCATGTTTTACCCCATTTGCATGGGTATCCACTTACATTTTTTGTTACAAGTTCATGGGGTTTGTGCACTAAAGAGTTGTAGATATCCCGATTCCTTAGCATTGCTTTTTATAAGAAAAAAGAATTGGTCGGAGAAGCAAAGTCAACATTGTTGGATAATCCTAAGTAGAACTCAAGTATATATTCATGGAAGGATATAATTATAGATATATATTTTTCAACAAACTTTTGACATGCCCAGGGTAATGAGGGGGTTGTGGTTTGTAGCTCATTTTAGTCTATTTTCTTCCTCATAAAATCAATAGGATGCTTATGGATGGATGGTCTACTAGTGCCCTGAGATCTTGATCTTCATGTTGTTTGTTTAGGAAGGATGTTGATGCATTGAGGTAATTATTTGAAGGTCTCTTTAAAAAACCACCATTATCTCTCAAACGGATTTTCACCCTATTACAAAGTCTAAGGCATCATTATAGTACCATTGAGGGTTTGATTTGATGATGATTACACCAACGGTGAATTTTTTTGGAAATCAACTATAACGGATTACCACTTTTGAACAAGCAAGAGATGTGGAGGAAACCATACAAGAAGCTATCAAATGCATACATGCAAGGAAACAATGAAGAATACCCAACTTGTGTCACTTGCTCAAGTTGGTTAATAGATGTGTCATATTGTATTACGTCCACCTTTACAAATGTAGGTAGACCACCGACAACAACCTATTTCATGTATTCCAAATGAGAATCAACAAATCATATTACATGAGGACCCTGTTTGGTATTGTCTCGGAGAGGTATTGATTGTGCTGAAGACACCAACCTTTCCATTCCTTTAGGATACATTCTAAATGGTAAGCAAAAAAATGTTGAGGAAAGTTCAAGCAAGCATGAAACATATTTCAATGAACTAAATAGAAGTGTTAGATCGAAATTGCCACTGTGCAGCCATTGGTTTTCCTTACAACACCCATACAAAATATTTCTTGAAAACAAGAATTTCAAGTCAAAGATGGATATAAATCTACAAGGGACTTCATTAGACTACCAAACTCATGGATATGAAACAATGGGAATTGGGTTTGATGACATGCCTCAGCAATGGTATGCAAGTTCCATTCATCCAATTATATCCCTCTTTGATAAACATTAATTTCCCAACAAAGAAGACTATTCTTTCTTGGACATTGAAGCTTGAAATGAATATTGGTAATGAAAGATCAAAATTCTCCTTGGAAAATAAATATCGAGGTGTTTCTTTGAAGAAGTTTGGAACCAAAGTAGGCGTCAACAAAGAAGGAGAAAGACATGAATTTACATTTTACTTATGGTTTGAACATTATTTTATAAATATCTTGTTAGGAGCTAATTAAGGATTTGTTAGGGAAACTGGGTTTTGGTATGTTTTACCCCACCCTAGGCTAGATATTAGGGAATTTATAAATATTTTATTATAAGAGAAGTTAGGCTACTCTCCTATATAAGAGAGGTTTTTCCTCATTTGTAAGTCATGGTTGGATTATGAGAACATTTCTCACTTTGAAGCCTAAATGTTATATCTTGTGGAGCAATTGCAGTTCAAGGGTTTTCTTCTCCATTTGTAAGTGGTTTTTGGTTCTTATATTTTAATGTTGCAAAATGGTATGTGGGATAACTAGAACTTGTTATTAGGTCATAGAAAGGTAGTGTTATCACATTGGAAGGACTACGAGAGAAGTTTCCTCCATTTATTTGTTGGTTTATGCATGGATATTACATTGTTTCGAGTCATCTTTATAGATTAGGAACTTTGAATACTCCATTGTATAAGGCACACCTTATTAACATAGCTTTGAGTTGGCACTGCGAGGGAGATATGATGATTTTCACAATTATGATGCAACATATTAGCGTTTATTGGTTGGCATTGCATGTCATCCAATTCTTCTTAATATTTTCATGAAACTATCTCCCCTTTCATTGGTATTGTTCCATTGAATCCACTTTGCTAGGATTGGAACTAGTCTTTAAAACCCTTCCATAATCTATACTACTATGAAGACCTCAAGTTTTGTTAGGGATAACTCTTCAAATCACCTTTTTTCCCTTATTGACATAGCCCAACAATCATATCTAGGGAACCCCTCCTTGAGTTGGAGAAGATCCAACTGGAAGTGCATGGAGCTAGTTATTGAGGTGATGATTAGCAACACCTTTAGGTTGCAGTTAGGGTAGCCATGTTCTTTGGGGATTTAAATTTACCTACTAGTTGATGTTGTACCATGTTTGGCACCGTTGTTGGGGATAAATCCCTTGAAGGTCATGCTTCTTGACATTTTGTGGGAGGTTACTATTTCAGATTTCTCATCTCATATGGCGACTGTATGAAGGGACAAATCCCTTGTTCTTGCATATGTTTAAGACTTGTTGTTTGTAGGGTGAAGCAAGAAACATTGTGAAGGCATCAAAGTTTCACCTTGGGGACTCCACATATTTGGTATGAGGTATGTAATTTATTTAAAATTAGCTCCTTATATGTTTGAAGATTTGAAGAAGAAAGTATGGATTTGTGCAAAGAAGGAAAGGTTATTGAAGAATGGCTTAGAACTTTGGATTTTTCACATGTTCTTGGATATCCCCATCCTTTGCAAAGTGAAGTATGGTTAGGCATCTTCCAAAGTTTCATGAGGCTTCTTATTTGGTTTCATAACAAATTGTATCATTTATGGATTTTATTATGAACCTAAACATTGTTAATGAAGATGTCAACATTGTTAATGAAGATGTCTTGATGAAGGCAATTGCACTTTCATTGCTCATAGGTGGTGCATGGGAATGGTATTAAAGGTTGAAGCTAAAGGAGGTAAAATCATTTCCCTACTTGATCAAATGCATTTGTAGTTGTAATCATGAGAAAAATGTTGTAAACTTGCAAGATGGGTATTTTTGGCATCATTTTGTGGCAAATTGAGTGCAAGGGCTTGTAGCATGATGTATGCATATCAAAGAAATCCTTGAAAGTCTCTCTTGAATTAATTGAATAAAAGAGTTTCTTCCTATGTGCATTTGTGTGAATGCATAAAAGCATTTGTGTGAATGCATAAAAAGAGGCATGGTGATCTTCCCCCACAAAGTGTTGAGGTTAGACTTTGGTGTAAGAATTTGGGTATGGAATTGTGTACGCCTATCATACCAAAATAAATCCTTGAGCTTGATATTATAGATTATGGAAATTAAAGGGTTTTTAAAAGCATCTTATTTGTTGGAGATGTTAGAGCTCCCACCTCATCACCCGTCAAAGACTAAGAGCAAATTATTGAAGACTTTTTGGGGAGCCTAAATCAAGAAAAATCCAAGGAAGATAATTCCATTGAGGATCAAGCCCATGGAGAAGTTTTTGAAGAGCATATTGAAGATCAAATCCATGAAGATTTTTCCCTTGAATATCAAACTCTTGATGAATTTCATGTTGAAGACACCATTGGTGAAGGTTTGTAATCATTTATTCTTCCTCCACTCCAAGACAAGCATGTGGTAAAATTTAGCCTTTCTCAATTTTTTGAGCTTGATGACATATTCTATGGTACTATTAATGTCCTTGAAGACACACCCTTGGGGGATGATGAGTTGGAAAATGAGCTTGCCCCTCCTCTTGATGAAAGTGATGGTAGCCTAGGTTTGAGCCTATTATCACAAATTTTCATAATTTTGGCTGTGATGAGTGTATGGGTTGCTGGAAAATCGGGAAACCTTGAGGGGAGGTGTGTACACTTTTATTTTATCCATGTTCTCCCATCCATATTGGGGCATTGTTTTAGGGATCTTTTGTGGAGTTTTTATGCAGGTTTTCTAAAGTATTCTATGCAGATTTGTGAACTCCACAATGTAGGTTTTAAACAACATCCTACTCTTCCTTGTAGGATGAATTTGGAGCAACCTGATTCTCCCTCTCCCATAGTGGATTTGTGCCATCATCTTCAAATTTCTTTTTCAGAGATGGCTGTTGGTTTGTGGTAGCAAGAAGATAACCTCTTTGATGGATTGAAACAATAGGGTTTTCCTTTTTCTAGGGCAAGGTTGGAGCAATTTCATTTGCTCTATTCTAGGGAAAGTTTGAACCATCATTTCCAACCATGTTATTTGGGGTTTCTTGTTGGTTTTAATGATGATCTAGGGCAACGGGCATGTTTTTAAAAGAAGCTTCATGATGAAGAGGTGTGTTCTAGCCTTATCCAATCTTGGATAGAAGGGGCTTGTGAAAAATATTTCTCTCTCTAATAAGGGTTTGAAGTCATTGATGACTCTCCACATGTTCATGATCTCATAAAATTTTCAGCCATTTTCCATGAAGAGAAGTATATGTACTCGGCTTATTTTTTATTTCATCTTGTCTTGGTTCCTCACCAAAGATAAAGGGAGAATCCCTAGCATGGACCAAATGCTAAGGTGGCTTCATTGGTTGTATGGCTTCACCTAACATGATCTAGATCACTAATTAAAGGAGGTAGGTATGAGTACGAATATGCTCTTTCATGAGCATCGGGGTAGATTGATGTGGTGTTGTGGAATAAAGAATGATGTAATGTATGCTGAATTTTCTTGCATTTTTGTCATTTTTAATAAGTACATGCAGAGGATTCTAGGGTTTTCATGCAGTCCCATAAGAGCACATGTCCAACTGTTGGAGCCAGACGTTAGTCCCTATTTGCATGGGTATTTTCTTACATTTTTTCTTACAACTTGATGGGGTTGGTCTGTGCAATGAAGAGCGATAGATATCTTGAGCATTGTTTTTGTAAGAAAAATGAATTGCTAGGAGCAACAGCTACAACATTGTTGGACAAGCCTGAGAAGAACTCGATAGAATTATGGGTATATATTTGTGAACATGTTTTTGGCAATGCTCAATGTTGTGATTCATAGCTCATTCCAGATTGTTTTCTTGCTCATAAAATCAATAGGATGCTTATGGATGGATGGTCTACTAGTGCCCTGAGATCTGGAGTTTCAAGTTGTTTTCTTAGGTAGGATGTCAATGCCTCAAGGTAACTATTTGAAGGTCTCTCTTGTTAGTTTTTACAAGATTATAACACTATAACTTAATTGCAAATAAACAATAGGATCTCTAGAAGAAAGGCAAAGCACATAAGCAAAGAACACAAAAAATTATCCTAGGAACCCAACCGGGAAAAAACCAACAAACCTTCGTATAGAGATGATAGCTCCTGAGAATAGAGAGAAGAAGAAAGAGAGAGAAAATGTCTCTCTAACATACATCCCTAGAAAACACTCTCCTTGACTGTAGTAGCACACCTTTTCAGCTAGAGCGAACTTGCTATGATGGATGAAAGAATGAGGAGGGGCGCCTCCTATTTATACTGATTTTCCAAGTGAAAAATTACCGGGGTTGGGTTGACAGTTTGACTGAGGCTGACCTACCTTGCGGAAATACAAAATCATTTTATTTTTATTATTTTTTTGTGTATTCTTTCCCTATGGTTTAGATTGACTCATTCTAGGGTTTACATGAGTAATTACATCAGTATAATCTCCTGTAATAGGCATAAGAAAATACAATACAAGTACAATAATAATAAATTCTGAAGTTGCACAAATTCCAACACTCCCTCTCAACAAGGATGTTTTTCTTCATATATGGTCATCATCAACATCACAAACATCTGGGTCTTCTTTTGTACATCTCATATGTCTCAATCATCTCTATACATACTGAAGCTTGTCAACACTGTCTTTGTCTGTCAAGAGGTGTCATCAAAAGTATGATCCACTTAGTCTGTCGGTAGATCTATCAACTTTGCAACTCTACACAGTCTATCATAGAGTACAACAATCAATAGATCATGTGCTATAAGTTCGTCTCTACCCGAGAACCAGGACATGCTTCACACGACCATCTACTATCAGTTCATCTCAAGTGTTGGTGGGAATTCTCGTACACTAAGTTGAGAACCAGGGTTGGTGGGAATTCTCCAAAAACACCAGGTTAAGAACCATGACCAATAGAGGTCAACAATGTACATGACCATCTACTACCAATTCATCTCAAGAGATGGTGGGAATACTCCAAACAACACTATATTGAGAATCAGAACATATAATGGTCACCAGTGCACAAGACTGTCTATGTCCTAGCCGTCTCAAGATGCCGATGGGATTTCTCCCATACCATGATGAGAACTAGGATGAGCAGGGGCCACCAGTGTACACAACCATCTACTACTAGTTCATGCTAGTGGGAATTATCCAAAACTTGAAACCCTAATTTCTTCCCGCAGTGTCTTACAATAAAAAATTTAAACTTCTCCAAATTTAATTTTGTATCCACCAAAAGATGCGGCTCCCCTAAAGCGAAGTTTCCATGGCTCTTTCTTTGTTGAAGAGATGAGGGAAGGCCTCTGAAGGTCAAACCCTAGCTTCTGACAATGGCCTCTTCTAGAACTGCTTTGATACCATGTTAGTTTTTACAAGATTATAGCAGTATAACTTAATTGCAAACAAACAATAGGATCTCTAGAAGAAAGAAAAAGCACAGAAGCAAAGAACACAAGGATTTATCCTGGGAAACCCAATCAGGAAAAACCTAACAAATCTTCATATAGAGATTTGATAGCTCCTGAGAATAAAGAGAAGAAGAAAGAGAGAGAAAATGTCTCTCTAAGATACAAACCTAGAAAGCACTCTCATTGACTGTAGTAGCGAACCTTTTTAGTTAGAGTGAACTTGTTGTGATGGATGAAAGAATGAGGAGGGGCGCCTCCTATTTATAGTGATTTTTCAATTGAAAAATTATTGGGGCTGACTAAGTTTGAGTGAGGCAAACCTACCATGAAGAAATACAAAATAATTTTATTTTTATTCTTTTCTTGCGTATTCTTTCCTAGGGTTTACATTGATTCTTTCTAGGGTTTACACAAGTAATTAAATGAGTATAATCTCCCATAGGAGGTACACGAAAATACAATACAAGTACAATAAAAATAACTTCTGAAATTGCACAAATTCAAACATATCTAAAACACCATCTCAAACAAATTTTCACCCTAATACAAAGTCTAAAGCATCATTAGAATACTATTGACG
Source organism: Pseudotsuga menziesii (assembly GCA_001517045.1). Lineage (NCBI taxonomy): Eukaryota > Viridiplantae > Streptophyta > Pinopsida > Pinales > Pinaceae > Pseudotsuga > Pseudotsuga menziesii. Next base: position 1,128,886 of record LPNX010175977.1, on the reverse strand, counting down.
GTTTGATTTGATGATGATTACACCAACACCAACACCAACACCAACACTGAGGTTTTTTTGGAAATCAAGAAGAACAAATTACCACTTTTGAACAAGCTAGAGATTTGGAGGAAACCATTCAAGAAGCTATCAAATGCATACAGGCAAGGAAACTATGAAGAATACCCAACTTGTGTCACTTGCTCAAGCGAGTCAATAGATGTGCCATATTGGATTACGTCTGCCTTTACAAATGGAGGGAGACCACCAGAAACAAGCTATTTCATGTAGTCCAAGTTAGAATCCGCAGTTCATATTGACAATGCTGATGACACCCATTCTAAATGGTAAGCAAACAAATGTTTTAGGAAAGTTGGAGCAAACATGAAACATATTTCAATGAACTAAATAAAAGTGCTAGATCGAGATTGCCACTGGGCAGTTCAATTGTTTTTCCTTACAACATCCATACAATATATTTCTTGAAAACGAGAAGTTCAAGTCATAGATGGATATAAATCTGCCAGGTACTTCATTAGACTAGCAAATTCGTGGCTATGAAACAATGGGAATTGGGTTTGATGGCATGCCTTAGCAATGGTCTGCAAGTTCCAGTTATGGCCATCTTTGATAAACATTCATTCCCAGCAAAGAAGGCTTTTCTTTTTTGGACATTGAAGCTTGGAATGAATTTTGATAATGAAAATCCAAATTCTACTGGGAAATAAATATGGAGGTGTTGCTTTCAAGAAGTGTGAAACTAAAGTAGGTGTCCACAAAGAAGGAGCAAGACAGGAATTTACAAATATGCTCCACATTCAGAGTTGGTCAACAACAAAGCTTCTTTGTCATTTATTTCATCCGGTTCTTCTCCATTGACAACATCCACGTCAGCTCAGGAGCTTCCTGCTCTTCTTTTCCGCCGTCTCCACCTGCGTGTGTGAGATTTTTCATCAAAATAAATGTTTTAGGTCTTCAGGTTCTCCAAGAGTGTTGAATATGTGGAAAGAAATTGGCACAGGGCAGTATGATAAGATACGGCTCCGGAGCCCATGAATTCGAGATCCACAAATGTGCAACACCGAAAGGGAAAACATACCATGGCATGCATCGCTTGGATCGAGGAGAACAAAAAGTGGAGCCGTTTCACGATATAATGGATCATACCATTTTCTAAGGGCCAGATTCGTCTAGCGATCCAAGAAATTAGTGCGATCATGCCATTTTCTAAGGGCCAGATTCGTCTAGCGATCCAAGACATTAGTGCGATTTGCCTTTGGGATGACCCTACGACGTGTAATATGGTCGTTCCATTTTTGGAGAAGTTCCTGGCATAAGTTAGTGAGGTGAATTAGTGTGGCCAGTCCTTCCTCTATCGAGTTTTTTGTGTTTGTTGTTGGTATTTGGAATTCTTTCTCTATAGAGTTTTTGTTTTTGTTGTTGTCGGTAGTTGGAATCCTTCTTCTATTGAGTTTTTGTTTTTGTTGTTGTTGTTGGTAATTAGAATATATGGATTTTTGCTATTTCAGAAGAATAAAGAGATCCTTGGTTATATAACATGTCATATGAAGAATCAATGAATCCTTGGTTACTTAACATGTCACATAGTGAGATCTAAATCCAGGTGGAGAGTATAATAGCATTCCTCCAAGTAACATGATGTACACTCAATTGACTTTTAGATGGAGTTTGCTTGTACCCTTAGGTGAATGATGTTGGTCTCATTGGGGCTCATTTATTGGGGCCTTTGAGGCCATGACTTGGATTATTTCACTTCTTTAACCTTTTTCACTCCTTGCATGGAGAGGCTCATGATGGATACATTGTACTTGTAGTTTGACCATTATTTTATAAAGATCTTGTTAGGGGTTAATTAAATATTGTTAGGGTTAGGGGTTTTGTTGTATTTTACTTCATCCTAGGCTAGATCTTAAGGAATTTATGAATATTTTAGTCTAAGAGAAGTTAGACTACTCTCCTATATAAAAGAGTCCCGTCCTCATTTAAAACTCATGGTTGGATTATAACATTTCTCTCTTTGAAGCCTAAATGATATGTCTTATATAGCAATTGAGGTTCAAGGGTTTTCTTCTCCATTTGTTTGTTTTCTGGTTCTTATTTTTTAATGTTGCAAAATGGTATGTGGAATAGCAAGAACTAATTATTGGGGCCTTAGAAAGATAATGTTGTCACATTGGAAGGATTGTGAGAGAAGTTCCATCCATTTCTTTGTTGGTTTATACATTAATATTACATTGTTCTAAGTCAAATTTATAGAGTAGGAACTTGGGATACTCCATTTTATAAGGCACGACTTATTAACATTAGCATCGCAAGGGATCTCCTAGTGATTTTCACAAATATAATGCAACATATTAGGGTTTATTAGTTTCCACCACATAAGATCCACTTCTCCTTAATCTTTTTCATGAACTTGTCCCCCCTTTCATTGGTCTTGTTTCCTTGACTCCATTGGTCTGAGGTTGACACTAGTCTTTAAAACCCTTCCATCATCTATACTACTGCAAAGACCTCAAGTTTTGTTAGGGATAACTCTTCAAATTACCTTTGTGTCCTCATTGACATAGCCTAGCAATCCAATCTAGGGAAACCCCCCTTAAAGAGCCAACAAAAAGTGTTAGGCGGTAGTTATTGAGGTGACAATGACTAACACCTCTAAGTTCATGTTGTAACACAATGAAACACAAAATCATTCTTAATAACATTGGATAGTTTAAAAATAAATGCAATTATATAATATCTAAAATTTTAAAATTATAACCTATATTTGTCATAAAGGATAAGATGTCAAAATTACGCTTTGATATCATTTTGACATATCTGACTACTTCTTTAAAACAATGAAGCACAAATCCCTTCTTAGTTTAGATGATTTAGAAAAATCAGTATGTTATTTGCAAAAGCAACCCTTGCATGCTCTATATCTAGTTTATGGTGTGCTCAACATCCTTGTTGAATGATGAGATTCTCTAACACATATCAATTTATACTAATGATTACAATATCCAAATTTTACATCATAAAACAAGAGATCCAGTGGAAAACCATATGTCCTAATTAGGTGAAATTATTCTTCAAATGAAATATTAAGACGAGAATAATGATGAAGAAGGACAACTTACAAGTATTTCAATTAACCACATATATAGGTGAAATACAACATTAAAATAACAATATTTCTTATTTGTGTAAAACCCAAACATGTGGAATGAGATTTTTGCCATCCATAGAGATTCACTATGAGTGTCATCCCTAACCCGAGGTTGTAAATTAATAAGGGAAATGACAACCCTGTCAAGCACATTTTCGTAGGTATCACCTAATAAAGTTTCATAGTAGGAACTCACTAGCCTACTCTTTATGTACATAAAAATGTAACGACTGTAAATATGCATAAAAAAACAATCTTGTCATAATTAACTAAAAAAATTGTTAATTTACATGTTACTTCAAAATATCCTAATAGATCTTTAATTCTAGCCTGCTTATTAAGGTAAGGATGTTAATAAACAGTTATTATCAAATGCTTTTGTTTCAATTCATGAAAATAGAAAATTAATTAATATATAATTCAATGTATAATAAAAAATGTCCATTTTTTCCTTTCTTTACTAGATCATTATACACATGACCTAACATACATATTCATTCCCTCCTCTTACATAATAACAATAACAACAACAGAGTACAACACTTTCTTGATAATTCTAATGTTTTCGCCACCTTATCATATCATAGCATAATAACAACAAAAAACACCCTTCTCTTCACAATGTTCGAAAAAGCTCACTCACACAACCAAAAAAAACCACATAAATGCAACCTTAAAATTTAAGTGGTAAAGAGGAATTGGATGAGTAATACATCATTCCTCTTTCCTTTCCAATGTGAGTGGTGAGGTCATAACCCCTTCCTCATCTGTTTTCTTATGTTCGCAAGATTATATCACGCTTTCTTCATTGTTTGATGTTTAAGGAAAAATCAAAATTTATTTGAGTAGGATTTTAGTGGGATTATAGTTTCTCATTTATTTTATATTAATCATTTTTATAATAATTATTTGAAGATTAAATTGTTTTTGTTGGTTGATTTTAAGTAGCAAAATACATGGTTGGGACATAATGATTACTTTTCTTGGCATAGGGATAAGCAGATGTCCACTTTGTTAGGTTGCAATTGAGTCCAATGATAATCTCTCTATTCATTGCCTCTACATGATTAGCATATGGCAGTTTGTTGCTAAGTATTAGGGTATTCAGTTTATTTGGTAGGGGTATAATTTGGTTGATGCTTTTTCAACTCTAGATGAACAATGACTTATTTCTTGAATTCAAAGCCGTGACAGTTCTCATGTCTTGGGGCATCTGGTTGGAAATAAATAAATCTATATTCCAGGATGTCAATATTCCAACTATGGTTTATGCATCTAAGTGTGTGGCCATATTGGATATTTCCCCTTAGTCCCTTGATCCTATAAAATTGAGAATCATAAGGGAGAAAGTTATTGATAAATCTACCAGTTGGTGCTATTTTGATGGTGCATCACAAGGTAGGCCTACGAAAGGTGGACATGGTGGCATTCTATAAGTTTTTGAGGATCACTGGTTCAAATTTGTTGTAGGGATAAGCATGGCTTCAAACAATTTTGCAGATATGAAGGCCCTTAGACTAGCTCTCCAAATGGCCCTCTCTAAGAGAGTTCAACAATTATAGGTCTTTGGGGATTATCTACTAGTGACTGATTGGTTCATACTCAAGAAGCCTCCAAAAAACATCATTCTCAAGCCTCTCTTTGAAGATATCCTCAAATACACGGGGTTGTTGAAGGAATATGGCAACAAATTCCCAATAAAAACTGGGCATCTAAGTGGCTGAGAGCATGTGGAGAACTTGGGATGGCCATGGGGACACTGAGATAGAGAATGATCTGCAACATCAACCTATATGAGAGTTGTTTTTCTTTATATGTGCACATATGTATTGTCTCTTTATATGTGATAATTTATATTTTTGTAATTTTGATGAAAACTACATTAGTAGGCATACTTATTGCACATAAATTGCCTCAAGCAGTACTTGCAGAACAAATTGATAAATCTTATAGATGAGGATTATCTTGATCATATGTATGAGGGCATTCACACTTACATATATTTTGGCAAGCTACAACCATTTTATATAATATGACTCATTATAATGAAATGAATTAAGCTTTTATTTCTGTGGAAAAAAATAACAATAATAATGAATGTAGTCTCTCAAAACTTCCCATAAGAAATCATGATAAATATACATAAATGCATGTGTATACTTGTCAATTTATACTAATATGTCAAGCCACCTTTCACATCATGAGCAAGGAGTTATACTTGTCCATCCCATGGTGACTAGGTTCATTGTATATTATGCATGTTTGACTAATGAGACCATCTTCATTGTATATTATGCATGTTTGACTAATTATTCATAATAATATAATTGTTTTTTATTTATAATTAAAAAATTAAATTTATATAATTGTTAAATATTTTTATTTTTATTATTTAAAAATTATATATAAAGATAAAAAAATTATAAATTTACATCATACCTCCATAAAATACTTTAAATTATTATCAAAAGAAAATGCAACACTCATAATATTAATTAATTATATTTTTTCTCTAAATTATAAATCATATATTAATTATAATTTTATGTATTTGTATTTGGGAAGAAATTTGATGTGAGTTCTATAATTTAAATTGGTCAACTACTTTGAACTTAGAAGATTAATTAAATAAAAAGCTATACCAAATTAAATAACTTTTTTATTATTTAAATTGGTCAACTACTTTCAACAAACTTAGAAGATTAATTAAATTAAAAAGCTATACCAATTAAATAACTTTTTTATATTATTTATATTACTGCGAAGATCTTGTGACAGTTTATTAACGGCGGTATTTGTTTTAATATTGATATCGATGTCCATCAAATGCACTTTTTGATATTGCAACCATTTTGAATTTCTCAAACTCGATTGCCACGGAGGACAAGGCGTACCAATTCGATTCAGATTTCAGCAAACGTGTGAAGTAATCTCAATGAATATTCAAAGTGGTAAGGAGGATTCTCACCGATATCGTTCACCCTCCAGTGGTACTGGTGATGCTGGTTCTGAACCTTCTCATGTCCCAGGTACTACTTCCTGCCATTGAATAAAAAACAGCCAAACAAAATAAGTTCCATCTCTCTATGGGTGTGATTGTGAGAGTGAGAGATTGGCTTTGTGTGTGAGAGAGATAGAAACAAGATGATATTGTGATCATAGCATGCCACCCACATTATTGCAAGCATGTTATTCATGCCCACCTTCCCCAAGTAGTTGTTAATACCATTCATCCCCATTGCATGAGAATGCAGGGGGCTACAGTCAGGGACTCAGCATTTTCTTTTCCAGCTTGTGAGCCTCTCTTTGTATTCTCCATTTCAACTTAAATCCCAACTCATCGCTTCAGATTATTTGATTGATATTTGGTACCCAACAACTGCATTCTGAGTAATTTTAGATCTAAAACGGGGCAAACCCCATTACACAAACCCTGGGTCATTGATTGATCTAATTGGTGTGTTCTAGCTGTAAAACTGCGGGATCTGGAGACCCAGATCGAGATATTGGAGGTTCGGAGCTGCACAATTGATAACAAGAGACTACTAGTACATAGGCTCGAGGGCTAGTCCCAAGCAGGTCTGCAAAATCTTAAAGGATGCAAACTGTTTGTTCAGCTCCCTCGGAGACAGCAATTCGTCTTTCAACTCTTGGTGAATTCTGTGAAGCGTCCAACGCTGGTTTTCAAAATTTGAGAAATGCCCAGATTGGGTATAGAAGGGTGAAAATTGCACATAACTTTAGAGGAACTGTGCGCTGCATTTCATTGGCAAGTGCAAAGGCACCAAATTCCATTTTTTCCAGCAGTAAAATGGCGGGTGTTAATTCATCTGAGTTTATGATGATGTTTAGTAATGGGATTAAACGTAGTGGAAGTTTTTACAAAGATGTAGCGATGAAAGCTGGAGGAGAGAAAGGGTTCATGGATCCAAATGCTCAATCTGTCATGCCTGATCTGAACTCAAGCCAGTCACTCAATTCAGGTATGGACTATTTATGATTATAAGTGCCTCTGGTTTCCATGGATCAAGAGGTCCATCCTTGCCTAGCTTTATCAGTGGGAGATGTAAAGCAGATCCCAATGTCAACTGGTTCAGTACTCTGTTGCGATAGCTGTGACCTCGATGATTTTGGAGGTCACTTTGTTACAGCCTCCAACTCCTTTTCTTTTCATCTCAGTTATAATATTGTGTCATACAGGCACAGAATTCCCATACTATGGGTTTAGGTGTATTGCTGATGTTTATTCCCTTGCATAGTTTGAATATAATGATAATCCAAACGTGGGTTGAAGATCCCATGCAACTTTGCATGAAGTAGGTTTGAGAGACTCATCAATGCGGTAGGGAGCTTATTCTTTGCCCCAGTTACAGAGTGGATTTGTTCGGAGATACCCTTGTGTTGTACATTTGGTGTCTACACTTCTCACAGACAGATCTTTGATATCAAATCCAACTGTATCTTGACTGTGTGCATGCAACTTTGCACTGAATTCTGTTCCAAGTATTTTTTGTCTGTGCTAAGTTCTAACTTCTTAGTTTCTTCATGCCTCCACACAGTATGTCCTCGCCTATGTATGCTTTTACCAGCTTCTGTTTTAGTTTGTCGATACCGAAAACTAGATACTAAGATTTTGAAATAACTCAAATAACTTTTCCATGCTTCCAATTTTGTTTGCAATCTTTCATGGAAGATTTTCCCTCGATGCGGCCTGAGTCATATTTAGCTTACATGGGTATGCGACAAAATGTCAGTCTCAGTCATATTTAGCTTGCATTGGTATGTGACAAAGTGTCAATCTCTGTGCTGAAAAGCCTTACCCCTTAGATTGTGACAATTTGTGATATTGGTGGTATAAATGAAGCAAGGGGATGGCATTTTTCAATGGCTAGTGTAATGGGAGATTATGTGTCCCTTTGGTGAAGCTCAACTCATCTAGGTTGAGCTGTGAGTGTGTCAACATGGCCCAAGGATATCTTCCAACCCTAACCCCAGGAGAGGCACTGCTAATGAGTACCGCCAATACCTGGTCTTTTGGGAGTGCCCCTCTCTACAGATAATTCAAGACTTCCTAATGATTGTTTCTGCTGTTTTTTTTATGAACAGTATTAACCATGTTTGAGTGCACAAGGTTCTCTGCATTCACCACGACTTCCTGATTATCCACCGTTCTTTGACAAAATCTCAGAGGAATTCGATGGTAGTAAATGAGATTTTCATGCTTATATTAAAGTTGTGGTGTTCCAGGTATTGCAAAAGATGCTAAACTAAATAAGTATAGTGATGTTTAAAGGTAATACCATGATCCTAGTGTTTTTTCCAGTTAAATATCCTAGGGCAAATCCCTGGGCACTTCCCCTCATTTTCAGGATGGTAGCCAGGGGTAAACCATAACCATATTTTCTTCAGGGCACAATGCCAGTCAACAACAGGGCTCGAAGCCGTTATAACAATATAATCATCTTGAGTTCAATATGTCAGTTACTGGAATAGAACCTAGGTGGGGAGTATAACACTCCATCCTACAGGTTATAACCACTTGGGCTAGACCCAATTGACAAACATGATATTAGTTGTCAATGAATGCGTAGTGTTTTCATCACCTATATTGTTTCACGTTTTTTCTCTCCTGCTGTCCTGCAAAGATACGATTTTCTCCGAGATTAAAGTTTAAACCCAACAAACTTCTCAGTCTCTTCCTTTAAAAGCTCATGATGGAGTCTCCACTCTGACACCAGGCAAGGAAATGTGAACTAAATAATGTTGTACGAAGGAATCAAGAGACTGAGGCTATTCAGATTTTACACTGCAATTATTACCCTTTTTAATTCGTGTAAAATTGCAGTTTTTTAATTGTATTGTTGAATCCTATTCTTTCCTATATGCTCAGATACAGTCTGCCCCCCAGTATCGATTGCAGAAAAGGCAACAAACATTGTATGGCAAGAATGCTTGGTGAGCAGGGAAGAAAGACAGAAGCTACTTGGGCAGAAAGGCTGTGTTATTTGGATTACTGGTCTAAGTGGCTCAGGTCTGCCCTCAGTGCAGAGTTGGCATGTTTATTTTTAATAAATGGAGCATGTTTTCATAACCTTTTTAATGCATATTCGATAACTGTTCATTGAACATTATTTAAAGTAATATAGCAACAATGCAGGCAAAAGTACACTGGCTTGCACACTGAGTCATGCATTGCATTCTAGAGGAAAGCTCGCCTATATTCTTGATGGTGATAATGTAAGGCATGGCCTTAACAAGAATCTTGGCTTTAGTGCAGAAGACCGTGCAGAGAATATACGCCGTGTTGGTAAGGCCATTTAGATGATGCATACGTTAGGTAGTCCTTTGCATTTCATACTACAACCTACTATTTCTTAACACAACTGAAATGCAGTTTATTCATGTAAAATACTATTTCCTAGTTGATTTTTTCAGTTGTGCTCTTAACTGTAAAATGCTTGAAAGCAATATTTTACAGAATTCATTGAATATTTAGGTGAGGTGGCAAAGCTTTTTGTGGATGCTGGTCTTATATGCATTGCCAGTTTAATATCTCCCTACCGGAGGGATCGGGATGCATGTCGTGCACTTTTACCTCCGGGAGAATTTATTGAGGTTCTCGCTCTCTCTGTTGAGAATTTATTTGATTTTATCATAGATTTAGTTCCGACACTTTCTAGGAGTTGCGTTTACACTCCTACATTGTACTTTTACTGATTGTATCCTTTTAGTCCCATGACCTACTTTTGTGGTCATTCGTTGGACATTAATAAAATTATCTTATCTTATCTTATCTGTGGAATTTGCATACAAATTCAGTTGGGTTAAATGGAATATAATATTTTGGCAAGTTTAAGTCAATTTAGTGAACAAAGCATTGATACACGCACATACACACTGGTCTTTGCAGATCTTTATGAATATCCCACTGGAGATTTGTGAAGAAAGGGATGCAAAAGGTCTGTACAAGCTTGCACGTGCAGGCAAAATTAAAGGTGAGCCTATTACCGCTAGTAATGTCTTTGCATGTCTTTACAAGAACAATATTATGTTTAGTCTAAATTCAATCTATAGCAACTAGTTGTTTGCTGTTTGTCTATTCTAATTTCTATCTTCTTGTTTCAATTTTGACCATCTAATTTATTATGTAATCCTTTTGGAAGTAAATGAAAGATTTTGTATTCTATTATCGTCACTTACCATGAAAAAAAGTTGAAGTTCTTCACTGGTTTTGAAACTAGCACCAAATGCTAAATTTAATTGACAATACTAGCATAGTTGTGCAAGTGATTATAACTTACTAAACAAATCCCAGAATGAGATACAACCTTTTCAAAGTATATCAGTTTCCCTCTTAACATTCCAGGAGTTAGTTGAATCATATATGCTCGATAATGTGGCCTTGGATCATGTTATAAAGTATAGATCTACCAGAATACCACATAATTTAGGCTTGGGTCAGGCCACTATAGACCAATGTTATCAGAACTGGTCCACCCCGAAAACTGGAACCAGGAAATAACTGGTTGACCAAATAATATATATAACATTCAAATTTTGATTATATATATATATATATATATATATATATATATATATTCATGTACATCAATATAAATCCAAACCATTAGATACCAAATATGCAAAGTTTTTACATGTATATATCATTGTTATGGTGAATATGGCAAAATGGCACCAAGTACAAAACATATCTGAACCAAAATGAATAAACATTGAGGCTCTAAATGGCCTCTAGAGTCCAAAATAATAACATTATAGTCTACAATCAAATCAAATAAAATAATAATCTGAATTTAGTCCTCCACAGTCTTTGTATGGGTATGATCTGCATCTTGACTTGACGGCGCTAAAGGCCCAACACCAATGTACATATCCTGTGGTGGTGGAAGTGGCTGCAAGTCATTCATGATAAGTCCATCCACAATAGAGAGGAGGCATCATTAAATAGTTGAAAATAATATTTTAGGGTAGTTGTAGTGTTTTGTTTGGTTCTTTTGGGGGATGGGGATGCACTAGTACAAGACCTGTGAAACCAACCGGTTTTGCCTTGAACCAGAATGTTCTGACCTGTTGAAATTTTGCTCTAGAGCGATTAATGCAAAACTGAAATTTTGCTTTTTTTTTTTCCGATGGAATGCACATTATAGGAAAGCCTTCAAGCACTTCCTCTCATTTCGAGTGAGGTCCACAATATTCACAGAGACAGCCAGCCTGGATTTGACCCTGTGACCTCCTGCTTGCAATGCACTCAACCACTTGAGTTAACCCACTTGCCTAATTTTTTCCACTTTTAATAGAGATTTCCTGGATCTAATCCCCGTGAACTTTCAGCCTTAGGGATGATCTGAAATATTAGCAAATAGTGGACAATATTTCACTTCACCTCAACTCAACACACTAGGAAGCTCAAGAAAAAAATATCAAACACATGCCAACAAGTTTCAGCTCTTGGAGCGCACTTTTCCAAGCATATACCAGATCTGAAAATTAAATTATTACAACATATTTTACATCAGAAAATCTTCTCTCTTATCTTCCAGTTATGTGTTAAATCACTTAATCGTTTCAGCCCTATGTTATGTCAAATCAGCATGAACAAGTGCTGGGAATTACCCAATCAAGAAGACAATGCAAGATGGAAATCAAATCTGCAATTACACAATTTTGGACAGCTGGAAACCTCATATATAATAGAAGAAATGAAGTACATGCACATACTACAACTTTATCACAAAGCTGGTACGATCACTAGCTCTTGAAACCCTAGCTAGGGAAACCATAAAAAAATTTAAAACCCTAGACACCACCAAAGATCTACAATAAGCTAACATCAACATTGACAAGTCCTCCTTGTCTTCAACAAGCTTGTATCACATAAGCTCTTCACACTAGCACTTTTGTCTTCCTTAGGCTTTGCAAGTCCTAGCCATGTTGCATCACACAAGTACATGGAAAGACAACTCTAGTGCTAGCCTCCAAATCTACATCTCCATCCAAAGGTTTGTGTCTCAAATCTAAGGTCTTCAACTCTTGCATCAACACAAGCACCAAGACCTCCATGGAACATCTCAGATACGATAATTGAGTCTTCTTCCAAGCAAGTCATCACACCAAGCTCAATATTCATCAAGCCAGTCTCTGTGTGATCTTTCTTTGGCCTCACATCCGACAAGAACAAGGCTCCAAAATCATGCAAGGTGTTAGCCCCACTCTCCATGTCTTCTACTAGGGTAGAAACCTAAGCGCTACAACAACAACCATAATAACGATAATCATCTTCAATGGCATGTTCTTCTCTAGGCTTACATACATAGTACAAACCCTAGCATCACAAGAGCAAATCCTAGCATCACACAAGTGACAAGAGCAATCTGACTATGAACATCAAATATCTCTCTCCTGGTCTTCTCTTAGGGTTTCCTCACGAGCCCAATCATCTAGCTCCTAGGGTTTCCTCAACAACCCTAGCATCTTGTTCCCGAGTCCCTACAAAACTTCTCTCTTCTAAGGTTTCCTCATGAACCCTAATGTTTCCAAGACAAGTACGAAGATATAGTACGTTGTGATAATGAATACAAGCTCTCTCTCCTCCCTTATATATACAATGGGTGAGGGAGGCTAACATAAAAATGAGGATATAAGTCCATACAAGTTATTAACAAGGAAACCCCACATGGAGCGGCCTACAATACAAGGAAGTGCATGTTTCAAACTAGGGTTTATCCAACCCTCAAAGAGAAACATCGTCCACGCATGATCCTCCTTGGGCTCAACATTCCTCCTCCAAGATGGTGTACTTTCCAACAAGCTATTAGTCCAATGCTTCCTATTCCACAATGGTCCACTATCCAAATGCCTCATGCAAGGTGCTTCTCCTCTAACTATGTGCCACATGTACTCTCATGTGCCAAATGCTACTCTCATGGTCACAAAGCTCCAATGCTCCTCAACATATGTGTTCAAGTTCATCACCGACATCCATGAAGTATGCTCCTCAACCCAAGCATCCTCAAGTCAAGTGTCAACCTCCAAGGTATATATCATGTGGTCCCAAGCTTCTAGAGCTAAGTGCCCTCCTCCAAGTGTCTAGCACTCCTTCCCCTAGGTAGGTACTTCCCTTGATCAAGCAACCGACTCCCCCATTGTGTGCACCCAATGGGTTAGTTGACATGCTGTTCAAGATAACAACCTCCTAGCTGAGAAATGTAACTTGAACGTGAACTTCTTGCACATGTTTCAGTGTGAATATGTAGGAACTAGATCGAGACATTTTGTAAAGTAACCACTTAGGAAAAGTGGATAATATTTCTATCTTGTATTGTCACTTAGGAAAAGCGAAAGTCTAAATGTTTAGAAGTCGACTTAGTCTTAGGAGTCTAATAAAGTGTATTTAATACATTAATGACTTAAACTAGATTTATTCTCAACCATACATCTCAATATTGAGATAGTTGCCAATTAGGGTTAAGGAGATCGGGGTTTTGGCAAAGCATAAAGATAGACAAGATAGAGAGGTCAACTTGGTTGAGTAGAGCAAGCACTCAAGACAAGAGTCATATTGCAGCAAGAGGAGAAGGGTGATTTGCTGAAGCAATCAACAAGCAAAACAACAAACGACCACTATTATTTTCTCTTTTTGTGTAGGCAGTACAACAACTGTTGCTATTTTTCTCTTTCTATGTAAGTTGTACACCTCTTGCAGGCCAGGCACCTTTCTTCAAGAGTGATTTTGTTGACTATACAACTCCTTGTTTAACATGTTGTAGAGGTTACCTTGTAAGCTTTGATCTAAGAAACGAGAAGCTGATTTGAAGGAGAAATCATCTGTGTATGTGTATTTCATTTATGCTTCTGCTATTAACCTTTCCAACTATTGTGTGATTGATGCTATGTTCAAAAATTAGTTATCTATATTTACATAAACTTAGTATTTGATTTGTTTAATTTGAGAACATGAGGACAGTAGTTACCTAGGGTTGGAAATTTTAATATAGTATTAGAGCCTCTCTGATTAAGATTCTCAAGGGTTTACAACAATAGATCAATTGTTGGAAATAATGGTCAGAAGCAGCCATAAATGAGGACCAATTGTGAGAGAGTTTTAGAGGTTGTGTTTGCTTACTTATCAGATCTGGGAGTTGGTGTATTAGATCTTAGAGATGGCATCAACTAGACTTAGATTTGAGGATAGATTGGGAGGTGGCACAAATTTCTTGTTTTGGAAAGTTACGGTAACTTTCATATTGCAGGAAAGTGATCTACTGGGATATCCTCAAAGACGTTGTGACTCCGCTTATAAATCCATAGTAGTTGGAAACTCACAAAAAGAAGGAAGTGAAGGCCAAGCAAATGATCTTGGATGCTATAAAGGATCATTTGCTTCCTCACATATATATGACCAAGTAAAACATAGTTACCAGTTACTTGATGAAGGTCACGTAGATTCGTGACCAACTTGCAGCAATTGGGGAGAAGATTGAAGACTCAAATCTAGTGAACATGGCACTAAATGGATTCTTAGCTCTAAGGTATTTGTGCTTGTGAACAACTTCCTTCCTTTGAAGGGTTGTGTGATGATTGTTAGGAGGAGACTTAGATGGAGTCAATGTCCAACAATAAGGGTGGTGACGATAACCAAGCCTTAATTGGACAGACCAAGAAGGGTAGAGGTAAAGGACCCAACAAGTGTAAGAGAAAGAACGCAGGGTCAACTTCACACTAGGGAAGAACGATTGAGTAAAGTCAAGTGTTTCATTTGTCATAAGCACGAGCATTATGCATCATAGTGGGCCTAAACAAAAAGAAGGGCAAAGCAAAGAGACAACAAAAGTAGGTAGTAGCCTGTATAGCAACCTAGATGAACGAGTTTGCCACCAAGTTCAAGAAGGATTTCTCAATCGTATCTTGCCTTTCTACCAACATGATTTTGAGGGATGCCTAGTATGCAATGATCAGATTTGAAGGGTCTTTTCAATTTGAAGGGCATATATTCAACTAACCCTTCAATGATGAAGGGTTATATAAATAATTGTACTTTTGTTGATTAGTGTGAATTATGTAAACCCTTCATAAAACAAATCGTGAAATAAAATATTGTCCTTCCAAATCTTTGCAATCTTAAAAAATAAAACATTCCTTGCAAATGTACTAGAGTGAGGTTTTTTTTCCTTTTGTAAAGGTCAAGGTTTTGGCTATATTGTGTAGAGTGTTGATTTTGGGGCTAAATACCCTTTGCTAGGTCATGGTAGGTCCCCTTGGTTTCCACCTCAAGGAGGTGCTAGTATTGTGGCTATGGTGACTACCCTTTAGGTGGGTGTCCGATGTCCCTGAGGCAAATCATTGGGACACATGGCCACACTCATATTTTGCTTTGTAGAGGTTGCATGTGTAAGGGTTGTCATACCTGTTTTAACACACCTCATTTTGCCCACTTGGACCTATTGTTTTGATATAAAACCCCTCCTTCCGGTCTCCAGATCCATAAATGTCCTTCCTTTAAAATGAAACCTACATTGGGAAAAGCATCTGTTGGGGTTAGTTGGGGCATGACATCCTCCTTTTGTCTCACTATGCACTTAGTGGAGCTTAATTGCACATTTTATTTGTTATTTTATGTCATTATATGGTTTAGTCCCCATTGTGTGGGTATAGAAACCTAAAGATTTTATTATTTTTAGTTAACTTTGTAGTCTTGAATTTGTAAAAAGGTTAGAGGTTGTCCCATATAAGTAAGACAAGCCAACCTCATTGTAAAATTATGGACAAGGGTTCAAAACTTCAAATATGAAACTTTTTCTTTTTCTCTTGTTTTATTTGAGCTATTGAGCTAGTACGCACCTCTCTCTTAGATGTCTTTTCTGGCTTGAAGGATGAATGAAAAGAATTCTAGGGTTTGATTTTTGCACATGACAAGTTGATGCTAAGACTAGTTGTAATAACTCATGCTCATGGGTGTGACCTAACGTACATTTCCTTGCTCATTCTTGATTAATGTGAGTAAGTTTATCTCCTAACCCTAGTTTAACTTTGCTCTTGAAGTGCTTTTGACTGATTTAGGGTTTGTTTGCTAGCATTTTATCAAGTTGGTTGAGGAGACCATCCTACCAAGGAGCTCTCCTTAGTTTAACTGGGCCTTGGAATTCTCTATTTGCCCAACTTAGGGTTTCACTACCTAACCCTCGAGGTTGCTAGCTTAGGCCTCGATCTCTCATATCCCTAAGGTTTGAGATAAGAATCTAATTTCCCTATTCTAACAAACTCTACATCTCTTTTTATAATTTTTTTACACATTTTATTTTAAGCAAAAAATAGTAAAACAATTTATTATTAGAAAAACCCTAAAAAATTAAATAAATTCAAAATTCCAAATATATATATGATTTTGTATTTTTGGTCCACCCTAAAATTTGCCCTAGGTTTTAATCTGTAAACCCTAGAGGATGTCCTCTTCTAAGCAAGTGCATTGGGATATGTGAAATCATTGAAATTGGGTAATTGCTAGATGTTTGGTACTATGCTGCATGGGAGCGCTTCCCACACCCTCGCTCCCACTCCCAAAGCTCACTTCCTTCAGAAGCTCGCTCCCAGTTTTGGGAGCACGCTCCCAAGGCACTCTCGATGCGCTCTCTTCCCTTCCTATACTAAAAGCTCCTATGCTAGGTTATTCATTTGATGACAATGCTATGGTACCTCGCTTCTTTGCCAAGCTCCTATAAAAGTTTTTATGGTTGATCATTTGATGATAATGTTATAAGTTATTACTACTAGATGATTGATGTTATATGGTTTAATCCATGTATTCTATAGCTAATTCAACATCCTACATGTTTTTTAGATACAAATCCATAAAAATATATTAAAATATGTACTATACAAAAAAAGCTCCCGAAACACTCCCAAAACGGGAGCTTTTGAAAATTTCGCTTTTCGCTCCGCTCCCGCTCCTTGCTCCTTGCTCCTGCTCCCTGCTTCCAACAACATAGGTTTGTTATTTCTAGTTCACCCTCAAAGTGTGCCCTAGTACAATTATCCTCTTTCCCTTGAGAGCGCACCTTTCTGAGGTCTTGCCTAGGGAAGTGTGAAATTCCTTGAAAGGCATGACATTTATTGAGTTTTGTGATACAGTGAATAACTCCATTATTGTATGCTTATTGTCTTGTTTAATATTGTTTGACTTCCATAAGGCACTTATCATAGCTTAAGATTTTGTGGTTTGTTGGTGGTAGCAGGTATCTTTCATTGATTAGGGTCTCCCTATGGGTTTGAAGTTACCCGAAGTTTTGAGAGGTTAGACTATGGTGACATTGTGTCTACTTTTTCTCGAGCTTACCGACACTATCCTTGGTCCACACAACCTAGTTGTCTTGGGATGCTAGTTTGAGTGGTAACATTGCCAATGAGTTGGGAGCCTTGATGGAGTCGAGGAAATTTTCTTTTCGGTAGTTTCTTATCAAGTTAGTCAGGCTGAAATTGTAATTTAACTATAACACTTCATAATTTTATAAAGTTTGAGATGCAGAAAATGATATTATAATTTAATAATTTACATTTATAATTTTAACAATTTGTAAAAAATCATGTCATCATAAAGTCAACATTAATTTTTTTTTCACATACTCCCCAAAGTGAGATGGAAGAATCTAGGATATGGGCCGAAATGGAAATGCGAACCTATCGAGAAGTGGCCCAACAACTTGCATACAAGTTCAATCAGTGTATTAAAAACTGACAGGCATGGGTTCCAAAACAGTCACCAAACTGGCTCAATCGACCGGTTTGGTATTGAACCGACTGAGTTTGACCTTAACTCGATAGGTTCGGTACCAAACTGGTCAAACCAGTCAAGTCCGTATCAAGTCAACTAGGTTGATTTCCTAGTGATTGGGGCACACATGTGGAGGGGAAAAGTGATTTTAATAAAAAAATGACTTTTTGTCTTAAACCTAGGACCTTAAACCCTAACTCAAACTTATAAGGAGACCCCGTACTCTTTATTTGCTTCACACCATATTCATTGAGCATTTGTGAGCATTTGGAGGTTTTGGAGTAGAATTGTAGGCCGAGTAGTTAGAGGTTTTGGGTCTTGTTGGGCAATCTTCTTGGACTGTTTGTAGTGGATTTGGCACTTGATTGAGGGGGACACAACCCAGGTTGAAGGAGTTGCTTCCCATCTCACTATTACTTGTGCCCATTGAGCTGTTTTGTTGGCTGTTTCCTTAACTTTCCACTGCCCCAGTTTAACAGTTAATTATCTAGGTATGCCAACAATCTAAAATGAGTCAAATCTGCCTCTGTTTTGGTCATAAAAGAATTTACAAGAGGTTTGATCATGATGTCAAAAGTTTGAAATTTATCTTTTAGTTTTGCATTTTGTTGAGAAAAGATGAAACTAAGCACATTTTAATTGCTGATTTGTTCAACAATTCATCTTTGCATTCCCCATGGCCCCAAGAGAGAAAGACCCTGCATGGATGCATGTTGGATATCATTGGTAGTAGGGCAATGATCTGCAATTTTTGTAAGAAATTGATCAAAGGGCCAACACTTGGCCAATGTTTAAAAAATGACGGCTTGGACTTGAAATCGACCAAATCTGCCATTGGTTTGGTCATAAGTTTTTTGGTCATCATAGTTGGACATCATCACTGCTGCGACAACTCTCATCTCATCGACCATTGACTAGTGACATCTCTCAAATCTATACGTCATGATAAGTTCTACAGAACCATCCTTTTTTCATGCTGAATCTAGGCCTTTATCCATCTAGGACTTCATCAACTACAGAGCCAACCCTTTTTCATGTTGGATGTAGGCGTAGAACCATCTAGGACTTCATCAACTACATAGCCAACCCTTTTTCATGCTGGATGTAGGACTAGAACCATCTAGGACTTCATCAACTACAGAGCCAACCCTTTTTCATGTTGGATGTAGGCCTAGAACCATCTAGGACTTCATCAACTACAAAGCTTCATCAGCTATAAAGCCAACCCTTTTTCATGCTGGATGTAGGCCTAGAACCATGTAGAACTTCATCAACTACAAAGAGAACCCTTTTTCATGCTGGATGTAGGTACAATCTCGTTGTATCTAGATCATCTCATCATCTCATGTGGAGAGCAACTCAGGACCACACACTTGCGTCTTCTTGACATGCTACATCACTCCCTCTTCGAGGAACATCGTTCTAGATAACACCAAGCCTCTCACTGAAGTACTTGAACTTCACTCTTGCTAGCGGCTTAGTCAACACATCAGCTATCTGCTCGTCTGTCGCCACATACTGGAGCTTCACTGCTCCTCTATGCACGATATCCCAGATATAGTGATACTTGATCTCAATATGCTTCGACTTGTCGTGGAACATTGGATTCTCGGACAACTTCACACAACTCTTGTTGTCACAAAAATTACAAGTCGCCTCTAACTCGAGATCAAACAAATATGGTAGTAGCTTTCAGAGCCATACTGCCTCACAACTGGCTGAACAAGCTGCAATGTACTCTGCCTTAGCTATACTCAGTGCCACACTCGACTGCTTCCTTCGAAACAAAGAGATCATATCGGATCCCAAACTGAAGCAACAACCTGAAGTGCTTTTCCTATTCGTGGCACTGCCTACCCAATCCGAATTAACATAACCATGCAGGTTAATCTTCTGATCTGTCGCATACTTGAGCCCATACTCAATTGTACCCTTTAGGTACCTCAATGCATGCTTTGCAGCAACCAAGTGAACACGTCTCGAGTCTGTCAGAAACTGGCTTAGTGTGTTCACAACAAAGCATATGTTTGGCCTCATGTTCGTCAATTACATCAATGAACCAATCATCTGGCATCAACTATCTCTGAAGAAGCATCACACAATAGCTTCAAGTTTGATGTTTTGGGTGTGGCAATGGCCTTGCAGTCCATCATTCCAAACCTCTTCAGAATCTCGACTGCATACTTTCCTTGAATAAGGAAAATCCCATCTGAATTCTGCCACACCTCCAGACCAATGTTATCAGAACCCAATCGATGGTCGAACCGGTCGACCCTAGGAACCGGAACCGGACAAAAGCTGTGAAACAAACCGGATCAAAAAACCGGTTGAGCAAAAATACATAAAACATTGATATTTTCAAAAAATACATATATATCCATGTGCATCCATGTGAATTCAAACCATTATACACAAATATGCAAAGTTTCTCATGTATATAGCAAATAAGAGAGTATAAAAACAAAATAGCATCGAATGCAAATACATATCTAAAGAAAAGTACATTAACAAAGAGGTTATAAATGGCCTCTAAAGTCAAAATATATGCATATAACTCCAGTCTAGACTCTAGAATGTACAATCTAATGATTGTAATCATATAACATAATTATCTGAGTCCTCATGCTCAGACTTAGTCATCATCTACATCCTCAAAATGAGCATGGCTTGACTCCCCTAGGCCCGAAGGCACTTGTATAACTGCAACATCAATGTTCACATCCTCTTGTTGTGGAAGAGGACCCAAGTCCATCCACAATTAAATGTGATTGATATGGAGTGTAGGAGCCTCCTTTTATAACATTTGAAGGGTTGTGGGTCTATTAAACAGCTCATGTGTGGACCCTATTTTTTATTTTATTGAAAGAATTTGAAAATAGCTGTTTTTGGGGGTCCTTGGCGTTTTTGTACGGAACTGGCCAATTTCGTATGGAACCAGCAAAAAACGGTTTGAGTGTGTGATTTGACTCGGTGAAGCTTGTAGACCGGTCCAACCGGCAGGTTTTTTCAAAACCGGTTGGGTTCTGATAACATTGCTCCAGACCTATGAAGTAGTGTGTCATCCCCAGGTCCTTCATCTTGAACTTTGTGGCAAGCCTCCTCTTTGTTTCTGCTATGAGCACATCTTCGCCTATTACGAACAGGTCGTCTACGTACAATAGTAGTATCACTAGTTTTCCACCCTCGACTTTGAAGTAGAGGTTGGAATCTACTTTACTCTTGGTAAAGCCTAAGCTCATAAAAAAACTATCCATCCTGCCATACCACGTCCTGAGCGCCTGCTTCAAACCGTACAAGGCCTTCTTTAGCTTGCACACATGCGTCTGTCTATCATGTGTCTCAAATCCTAGTGGTTGCTCCACATACACTTCCTCTTCAACTACACCATTCAAGAAAGTTGTCTTAACGTCCATCTGGTGTATCTTCCATTTCATTACTGCGGCTATGGCAAGTATAGATCTGATGGAAGTGTATCTCGCTATAGGTGCAAATGTGTCCTCATAATCTATGCCTTCTTTCTGGGAGAAGCCATGTGCTACAAATTTTGCCTTGTATTTCTCAATGCTTCCTTCTGCTACATGCTTGATCTTGTAGATCCATTTGGAAGACACTATGGACATCCCTTCTGGTCTCGGGACCATCTCCTAGACATCATTCTTCATGATTAATTGATACTCTTCAGTCATGGCATCCTTCCACGCTTTTCTTTTCCATTGGTTCCTCATAGTTGGAAGGTTCTTCATCAATAATGTCACAAAGTAGTGCTACATAGCTGGGGTATGGTCTCGATCTCTTGCTTTCTTTGGAAGTCCCATCTGGAGCACCATACCTCTTTGCGTCTTGGATAGCTTCACGTGCCCATGATAGTCTTCTCTTGTAGGGGTTCTTCTCACAAGGTGGATCTACAACTCTCTGTGGTTCTGTCATGTCACGATCTTCATGTTCTTCTTGGATCATCTCTTCCATATTTGTATCTCTAGCTCTGGGAACTTCGGGTTCTTCAGTTTCTTCGGTGTGGAATTGTCTTGATATGTTGTAGGTTGAGTTTTCATCAAAAGTAATGCCTCGGCTGGTCTCAATCTTCTTGAATTATGGAAAGTATATTCTTTATGCTTTTGATGTGTCATTGTATCCAACGAATATGCCCTTCTTTCCTGAAGGATCTAGTTTTGTTCTCTTTTCTTTTGGAATATGTATGTACATAGGGCAGTCAAATATTTTGAGATGGCTGACTTCTTGTTTCTCTCCTGTTATGAATATTTAAATGATATGTTAATTATAAATAATAAATTATTTTTAACTAAGGTGAAAGGGTGCAACCCTTCATTATGCATGCTCAAACCTTATAAAGGTGAGCTTCATTGTAATATTTTATCATCATCTATCAATATATTATTATTATATATTCTCAATCATGGAAGTCAGAATCGCTTCTTAATTGTCCAACTGGATACGGTTGTGCCATTTGGTATCAGAGCAGATTTGCTCCTCCTGCACTGAGCTCAGATTCGGCTCATCCACTCCTAATTCTCCTCGCTGCTCCATCTCCTCCCCCACCCCCTTCCAATCTCACATCACCTCTTTCGGTCATACTCACCTCCCATTTCATCTCTCATCTCTACATATTGCTTCCCAACTCTTATCCATGAACACCAATCCACTATAGCTTTCCTCTCACACCCAACCACTACCTGCTCTACGCCCCCACCGCTGTGCTCTCCTTCCTCCACCTCTTCTCTCCATTCCTCCCGCATTTTTCCATCCCACACCACCAACTCTCACATGCAAGCCCTACACAGCTGCAACACCCACGGTCCTCCACCATCTCCCATGCATCTCCCACACACCTTCCACTCCCCATAGTCCTCCACGCTGCTCTCCTCCACGTTTCTGCCCTCTAATCCATTTGCACACAAATCCTCCTGCACTCCCTTCATCGCTCGCCTCCCCCACCACTCCATTCATTCTCCCACGCTCACTCCATCCCCTCGCCTCTCCTCCTCTGCGTGCCCTCTTCCCCCGCCCGCTTACACACTTGCTAAATCATTCATCCTTGCGCCATCTCCAACCTCCGCTGCGACCATTCCTCCATCTCCCATGCGCTCCTCTTTAACAATCCACGCATCCTGCACCCATCTTCTGCGCTCTCCTCCCTAATGCCATTTCCCCATCTGCTCCCCTCTTCTCTCGCTCCATCGCTTCTACATCAGGGCCACTCCACGTTCTTGCAACCATTCCAAACAAAAAACAAAATTTAATATAAAACAAATATTATAATAAAATTGTTATTATTACATAATAACTAATTTGTAATAATTAATTTTGTTAAAAAAATAAAGTTGTTTTTTATTAAAATTTTATTATTAAAGTTTATAATAAAATAAAAAGTATATAATATCATAATAATAGTGATATTATTATTGTGTATTAATATTTTATCCATATAAAGCCAAAATAGTGTCCAAATACACACCTCCGCCTACAAGGACCAAGACCATGGCTCAATTAAAAGACGAAATCAAGAGATTGGAGAAGGACATCAAGGCCCTTATCACTAACCAAAAAAGCTTGAAGGAAGAAATAAAAAATAACAATACAGTGCTTAAGAAAGAAATCAAAGACTAAGTTGTTCTGGTACTAGAAAGAAGGCTAGATGAAAAATTGGACATCATGAACGAGAAACAAAAAGACTTGGATGACAAAATGAGTACCATGACTGAAGACATGAACACCATAACACAGAACTTGAGCACCATGACGCAGAACCATAATACATTATTGGAGGTGTTACACAAACTAATGCCTAGTACAGACCATGTCGGCAGTCCAGACATGTTAGATGCCTCATTTCACGTTTCAACACAGGCAACACTCACCAAGAATCAAGAAGATTTGCAAAAAGAAATGAAGATTAATAATGCAACGCTTAAACAAGAGATAAAAACAAAAGTACTGCCAGATATGGAGGCATGATTAAACAACAAAATAGACGCTATCAGTAAGATAGTAGAGAAGGAAAAGGCTAAAGATCTCCGCAAACAAGGAAGTAGTTCAAATATGTCGGTTGTATCATCCAATGCCTCTGAGCCACCATCAAACCGTAAGGCAAAAGGAAACTAGTGTCATCCTTACATAGTGTACCCACCTAAGGCAAAAATAGAGTTGTCGAAATACAATGGAGGTGAAGACCAATGTGTTTCCTGGTTAAACAAAGCGGAGGAGTACTTCGACATCTACAATATTCAATCTGAAGAGGAGAAGGTGAAATATGAGTCAATGCTTATGGAAGGGTACACCTATAATTGGTACATGTGGTGGAAAAGAGACAATTTTTCCTACACCTGGAACTTGTTCAAAAATCATTTTTTTAATAGGTTTCAAGGAATCGCAGAAGATGAATTTTTCAGAAAGCTGACCAGATTACAACAGGACGGAAGCGTTGAGAAATTCACACATCAATGGGAATCCCTATCGACACGAGTATTTGGGTTATCTGATAAACAAAGACTCGAAACCTATCTAGGAGGTCTTAAACCATACCTCCAAAAAGAATTAAAGATGCATGACATACCTAACGTAGAAGTGGCAAGACATAAAACAAAAGCAACAAAACACAAATTGGAAGGAATAAAAACAAGAGGCGATGACAATTATCGGTAAGGAAAAGAGACACAATGTAGATATTGTGAAAATAATTGGTCACCTGGTCACCAATGCCACAAACCTCAATCATATGCCTATGAAATTGAAAATACGTCGAAAACGTCTAACAATTACTCTGATAATAGAAAAAAGAAGAAAAAACATGTTGTCGGTGCAGTGATGACTGGACCCCAGGCCATAAATGTAGGAGCAGTCAGACAATACAGTACAAAATCATCAATGGAAAGGAAGTGTAAGTCTCTGCAAAAGAAGTCTCGTCTGATTCTAATACCGATACCGAATCAAAGTGAAGGACGACATTAGAAAAATCAAGTTTTGAGGACAAATCTTTCTCAAGGGGAAGGCAATGTTGTGAATATTTAAATTTTAAATGATATATTAATTATAAATAATAAATTATTATTTACTAAAGGTGAAAGGGCGTAACCCTTCCTTATGCATGCTCAAGCCTTATAAAGGCGAGCCTCATTGTAATATTTTATCATGATCTATCAATATATTATTATTTTTATTCTCAATCATGGAAGATGGACTCGCTTCTTAAATCCACAACCAGACTCGGTTGTAGCATCTCTTGAGAAAACTTCTTCTGGGGTCTTGTTATCCAAGACACGGTGAGGTGTTCCATTTTGTACATACACGGTTGTTCTTGTTGCTTCTGCCCATAAGTGCATTGGAAGTTCTTGGTCATGAAGCATTGCCTTTGCTGCTTCCATTATCGTTCTGTTCTTCCTTTCTGCAACACCATTTTGTTGAGGATTGCAGGGAGTGCTCATCTCCCTCTTAATCCTAGATTCTCTACATAGGTCTTTGAACTCTTCTGAAGTGAACTCATTGACATTGTCTAATCGTAAAGTCTTGATCTTCTTTTCAGTATGATTTTCTACCAAGGCTTTGAGTTCCTTGAACTTACTGAATACTTCATCTTTGCTCTTCAAGAAATAAATCCAAGTTTTACGAGAATAATCATCTATGAAAAAGACATAGTATGCATACCTGCTTAGTGAGTTGGATGACATGGGGCCACATACATCTGAGTGTATTATCTCCAAGATCTCCTTTGCTTTGCTTTCACTGCTTGGAAAAGGTTTCTTCACGTTCGTTCCTTGCGCACATCCTTTGCAAATGCCTTCATGCTTTGCTTGAATTTTGGGTAGACCTGATACTGCTTTGCTTGCAATTTGTAGTGTTCTGTAGTGTACATGTGCAAGCCTTCGATGCCATAGTTCGCTTGGTTCCATGGAGTCATGAACCAATGCTTGTTCTGGTTGTCCCTTAAACTTGTACATGCTTCCCTCTTGCTCCCCAATTATTGTTGCATCATCTATTGTCTTGCCTCTTGGCCATCAACAAATGCAACTCGAAATCCTTTAGCATCTAAAGCTGAGATTGAGAGGAGATTTTTCTTCAAACCTGGTACGTAGAGAACATCCTTCATCTTCATTGATTTGCATGAATCCAACTTGTAGGATGCTTCTCCACTCCCTTTTATGAGATACTGGTAGTTATCTCCAAGTTTTACCTTATGGGTTGACTCATGTTTTGACAAGTTGATAAAAGATTCTTTGTACCCTGTCATGTGTTTGGAAGCTCCACTATTCACAAGCCAATCATTGCTTCCATGGGTGATGGTACCTGTAAGAGCTGAGATCAAAACATATTCTTTATCACTTGAAGAATCTTCTCTTGTTCTTTTGCTTGCTGGTTCATCATCTTCAACAGTATGTGCATGATGCCTCTTCTTCTTGTTTGCCTTAGTAGATCCTTTGTTTTTGGGGTAGTCCTTTGCAAAGTGGCCTTTCTCATCACATGTGAAACATCTAAGATTGGAATAGTCCCTTAGAGATCTATGATTCTTTTGGAGTCTTTTGGGCCTTCTGTGAGGGTGATCCTCCCTCGTGCTTCTATCCTTCTTTGCATGAGTTGTTAGGGCTTGATCATCATCTGCTCCCATCTTCTCTTCTCTTGACACTAATGAAGCTTCTTCTTGGGTGCATTCCTCCCACAATCTACTGAACTTGATTAGCTTCTTCATGGCACATATCCCTTGGATGAATGAGTCCCATGATCTTGGGAGACCATTCAAGGTATTCATCACGATCTCTCCTTCTTCGACATTTTCTTCAATAGCTTCAAGTTGTTCCTTGATTTGAGAAACCCTTGTGAAATAAGACTGGATGGTTTCTGAGTGTTGTATCTTCACATTTTTTAGTTGTTTCCTCAAAGTCATCTTCTGGTTGATGTTCTTTCCTTCAAATAGTTTGATCAAAGCATCAAACATCTGCTTGGGTGTCTTCAATTATGAGACATGAGGGATGGGATGATCTTTGATGGAGTCAACAATAATCCTTTTGGCTCTAATCATGTTCTTGTGAGTTTCTTTGGCCTTTTCTCCCTCTGGTTCTGGAACCTCCGCAGTAACATACTTGTCCAAGTCATTCTCTTCTAGGATAAGAGAAATTCTATACTTCCATGCTCGGAAGTTGTCAACCCCTTCAAGTGTTGATGTATTTGTAACTGCGGAATGTATTCATTTGTATATCTTATATTGTACCCCGATGTTCCTATCGGGAGAATCATTTGTATTTCATTGTACCCCGATGTTCCTATCGGGAGAGTCATTAATATATTAAAGTCATGTAAAGTCAATGAGGTTAACCCTCCGTTGTAAGTTGGGGCAATGGTCCCCACAATTGAGTTAAGGTTAACCCTCCTTGTTGATTGGGGGGGCAAAGTCCCAACAGTTGTGTGGCACTAGGGTTATTAGACTCTCCTAGAGATGTCGGCCCTGGTAAGTAATTGTCAAGTCAAAAATTAGTATAAATAGAGAGTGGGCCTCTCTATTTGACACACACTCACTCAACTGGGGCGCATGAGTGAGAGAGGAAGTGCTGGCACAAGTTGGAGATCATCTTTTCTGTCTTTGGGTTTTACTGTTGCCATTTGGTGCTCATTCTATCTCTGAGGAATTTGCAGGGTTTTCTCCTTTATGGTTTCCCCGAGGAAAATCTTTGTGTCTCTTGTCTCCTGTGATTGATTGCTGTGCATGTTATTCTCTCAGATAAGATCCTAAGATAATATTGCTTAAATGATAAAGATCTAACATGGTATTAGAGCTAACCTGAGAAGAAGACACTATGCAGCTGCAGAAGCTAGGGCTTCTTACTTTTTGGGTCTCTCTCCATAGATCATCAGCAAAAGGAGGCTAGGCTAACTCTCCATTGAAGGGCGCATCTTTCTATCGAAGCAGAATTTGATTTCGGGCATTTTTCAGTTTTTGACCTACCACTGCAACGGCAATTAGGGCTTTTCACAGAAGTGGAATTTCTGAGTGAGCCCAACATAGGACTGTTCTCCTCCTCAAAATCGAAATTTAGAGACAAAGGTCAAAGTTTTTGGTTGAGTGTAACTACGGGAAAGTCAAACCCTAGTTTGACCCCGGGCCTGAAAAACCCTAAAATACTAAAACTGGTAGTTTTGGTACATTCGCTATATCTCGGGATTGAAGAAGTCTCAGGGGCCGAAATTTTCACAGGCCGGAGATAAAATCTTGATGTACCCTGTGTAAAAATTTCAGCCTCAGATTCGCTATATTCTGGGAAATATGATTCCTCAAAATCAGGGTTCCAACCTCTTCCAGGATTCATCCCTAAACATGACACCTAGGGAGAATTGCTATAGCTCGGGTTACAAAGGTCCAAATAAATTTTTACAAGATGTTCCAGATAGGGCATGAACTGTACTTTTTGTGGTAAAAGTTTCAGATTCCAAAGGTGAAACAGTGACACATGGAAGTCCGTACAAGTTCGCTATGCTAAACAGTCCTGAAAGAAGTCACCTTGGGAAAATTCTCATAAGTCCCAATTGGAGAAACCAATTCTGGTCAAACCTGTGGTGTTGGAAAGAGGATAGGCGAGGCTACCTTAGTGCGAAGTTTCAGACACAGAGGAGCAGTACTTTCGGAGATACTGCAGAAATGATTTCAGGCATTTCTACAGAAGAATTTAGAAAACTAGGGCTTCCTGTTCAGGGAGCTTCCCTCCACTGTTTTCATAAAAGGAGTACATTGGATAGCTCGCCTTAAAGAGGTGCATCTTTCTATCCAATAAGATCAGAAAGATTCCAAGTTTTGAAAATTAGGGTTTCTCTAACAAACCCTAGATCAGCCAGCTCCAAAACTAGGACGGACACCTCAAATCGGTAAGATCTAATCTTTTGTTATTTACATTTGAGGTTCTCATGTCAAAATGACTAATCACACCAGCTTGATGACAAACTTGGTGAAACTGACAACTTCCAAGCATGGAAGTATTGGATCTCACTGATTCTTGAAGAACCTCTTATCCATCTTAAGCATTTGATAAGAAATGATGTTGTTATGAATGAAGAAGATGATGAAGTTGAAGGCTCAAAAAGGAGTCTTCCCACGAAACGAATAAAGATAAGTATTCAATTGTGATTTCATGATATTGTTTTGTTATGTATTTGTTTATATTCAGTTGATGTGTTATGCATGTTTACATTAATGACAATATACTACTAATATGCATGTGATGGGTAAGTAGCTCATGGTGCTATACAACTCTCCATTGCTACTTATCTAGAATGAAACCTCTTTGCTAACATATTGGATTAGTGCACAATCTCAATGATGTCATGGTAGAGATAGAAGGCATCTAGAAAGTTTCCGTGAGATATGGATGAATGTTGTACTGGCTAAAATAGTTGCATGATTATAACTTTATGCATAAGAATTTGCCATTATGAATATGCCTTATGAAATGTTTCTAACCATACAACTAATGCATTTGACTTGTAGGAAAGATCACGTATAATCGCCTACAAGAAAAGAAGGATGAGACTTGTTCCGAAGAACAAGTGATGACAGTTCGAGAAATAATCCAAGATGAAGAATAATATGAGACTTGCTGCAAGAATAATTCTTAAAGTTGCAAGAAGGAGACTTGCTGCTGAGTTCAAGATGAAGGACTTGGATATGATGCACTACTTTTTAGGCATGGAGGTGTGGCACAATGCAGATGGAATCTCCCTGGGACAAGGGAAGTATGCAGTAGAGATCTTGAAAAGGTTCAGGATGATGGACTGCAAGGCCATGACCACACCTATGGCATCGAACCTGAAGCTATTGAGTGTTGCTTCATCAGAGTCGGTTGATGCCATGATGTATCGTCAGATGATTTGTTCCTTGATGTACTTGACGAATACGAGACCAGATATTTGCTTTGCTGTGAACACACTAAGCCAGTTCCTGACGAATCCGAGACATGTTCACCTGATTGCTGCAAAGCATATTCTGAGGTATCTAAAGGGTACAGTTGATTATGGGCTCAAGTATGAAGCGAATCAGAAGATTAACCTAGAGGGTTATGTGGATTCGGATTGGGCAAGAAGTGCCATTGATAGGAAGAGCACTTCGGGGTGCTGCTTCAGTATGAGATCATAGAGGAGCAACGAAGCTCCAGTATGAGATCATAGAGGAGCAGTGAAGCTCCAGTATGTGATCTAGATCGAGATCTCTCAAAAGAGGGAGTTCTAGCATAGCCGGTGAGACAGGTTGTCTGAACATAAAATCCTGGCGAAGCTCGTAGGTTGCTCAGATGTAAACGGTCCTGTAGGTTGTCCTCAGACGTAATCGGTCCTGGCGAAGCTTGTAGGTTATCCTTGGACGTAATCAGCCCTGACGTGATTCTATGCTAGAAATGGCCAGAGTGAAGTTTGAGTACTTCAGGGAGAAGCTTGGTGTTCTCCAGATCGAGATTCCTTCCAAGGGGAAGGGATGAGCCCATGTGCCTTTCTGACATGGTGGTAGGATTGGTTCCTCCCATGGTCAAATATAAGTGCTGTGCCTTTCTGACATGGTGGTAGGATTGGTTCTTCCCATGGTCAGATGTAAGTGCTGGGCCTTTCCGACATGGTTGCAGGCTGGTCCTCCCATGGTCGGATATAAGTGCTAAGTACTGCATCCAGTATGAAAAAGGACTGGCTCTGTAGTGGAAATACTTGTAGAGGCAAGGTGCTGCATCCAGTATGAAAAAGGACTGGCTCTATAGTGGAAATACTTGTAGAGGCAAGGTGCTGCATCCAGTATGAAAAAGGACTAGCTCTGTAGTGGAAATCCTTGCAGAGGCAAGGTGCTGCATCCAGTATGAAAAAGGACTGGCTCTGTAGGGTAAATCCTTGCAAGAGGCAAGGTGCTGCATCCAGTATGAAAAAGGACTGGCTCTGTAGGGTAAATCCTTGCAAGAGGCAAGGTGCTACATCTAGTATGAAAAAGGACTTGCTCTGTAGGGGAAATCCTTGCAAGAGGCAAGGTGCTGCATCCAGTATGAAAAGGATTGGCTCTGTAGGGCAAATCCTTGCAAGAGGCAAGGTGCTGCATCCAATATGAAAAAGGACTGGTTCTGTAGGGGAAGTCCTTGCAAAGGCAAGGCGGTACATCCAGCATGAAAAAGGGCTGACTCTATTGATGAAGGCCTACATGGAGGCTAGGCCTACAACCAACATGAAAAAGGGCTGGCTCTATAGAACTTCCTGTGACGAGTAGAATTGAGAGATAGCACCATTTGATCGAGATAGCGGAAGCAGTGATGATGATGATGATCTAGTGATGATCCAACTTTGATGATGATCCTGTGATGATCCAGCTTTGATGATGATCCAGAGAAGAAGACTTGTGCTGATGAATTGTGTCAAGAGAATACCTTCCTAGTTAAGAGGGAGTGTTGATGTATTTGTAACTTCGGAATGTATTCACTTGTACATCTTATATTGTACCCCAATGTTCCTATCGGGAGAATCATTTGTATTTCATTGTACCCCGATGTTCCTATAGGGAGAGTCATTAATATATTAAAGTCATGTGAAGTCAATGAGGTTAACCCTCCGTTGTAAGTCGGGGCAATAGTCCCCACAATTGAGTTAAGGTTAACCCTCCTTGTTGATCGAGGGGGCAAAGTCCCCACAGTTGTGGGGCACTAGGGTTATTAGACTCTTCTAGAGATGTCGACCCTGGTAAGTAATTGTCAAGTCAGAAATTAGGATAAATAGAGAGTGAGCCTCTCTATTTGACACACACTCACTCAACTGGGGCGCATGAGTGAGAGAGGAAGTGCTGACACACGTGAGAAAGAACAACTGTTGGAGATCATCTTTTCTGTCTTTGGGTTTTACTGTTGCCATTTGGTGCTCATTCTATCTCTGAGGAAGTTGCGGGGTTTTCTCCTTTATGGTTTCCCCGGGGAAAATCTTTGTGTCTCTTGTCTATTGTGATTGATTGCTGTGCATGTTATTCTCTCAGATAAGATCCTAAGATAATATTGCTTAAATGATAAGGAGGAGGATCAGTCCTTTTGGGTTTTACCTTTTATCTTTTTGGGGCATCTATATTGAGGAAGCTTTTGCTAGGTTTTTCCCTTTAGGGTTTTCTCAGGATAAATCTGTGTTGTTCTTGTGATACTGTTTCTTTCAGTGATCCTGTCTATATGCTTTTGTTATGAAATTGAAATTAAATGTTGATAATCTAGCTTAGCATATGGAATTTTAACATGGTATTAGAGCTAACCTAGATAGGACAACTTTCACAAGAGAAAAAGCCCTCTCTCTCTCCTCGACAAAAATTAGGGTTCGGGAAATTTTTTTATTTTTAGAAAATTGATTGCATGGAAAGTTGTGCCCTCCTAGAGCGCATCTATTGAGCTTGGAATCGAGGTTTTTGGGTGAGTGAGTCTTTGGGAAAGTCAAACCCTAGTTTGATAGCTGCACCAGAAAACTGCAGAACCCGAAAACAACTAGAAGTTGCAGTATTGAATCTCGCAAGTCTGATTTGGAAGGTGCAGACTTGAGATCTCCAGAAACCAAGCACACCAGTCATCTCGCCACAGTCAAGCACATCTCTTGGTAAGTTTAGTTTCTCATTCTGCGGAATTTCAATTTTTTGTGATTTTCTGACAAGATGTCCCCAAGCACTAAGCTTGAGGACAAGCTAGAAGGCATAGAGAATTTATAAGCATGGAAATATAGGATTGGTCTCATTCTCCAAGAGAATGATCTTGATAAGTATATTAAAGAGGAAGTTGCAGAACTTGAAGAAGCTGAAGCTAAGGAGAAACACAAGAAGGATATGATTAGGGCACAAAGGATTATTGTTGACTCTATCAAGGATCACTTGATCCCTCAAGTGTCATCCAAGAAGACTCCGAAAGAAATGTATAATGCCCTATCCATAATGTATGAGGGTAGAAACATCAACAGAAAGATGACTTTAAGAGCTCAACAGAAGAGCACCAAGATGAGTCATGGAGAATCCATCCAGGACTACTTCACAAGGGTCTCTCAGATCAAAGAACAACTAGAAGCCATTGGAGACAAATTTGATGAAGATGAGATGGTTATGACTGCTCTCAATGGTCTCACTAGACCCTGGGAGTCATTCATCCAGATGATGTGTGCCAGGAAGGAAAGCATGAAGTTTGATGTTGTATGGGAAGATTGCATTCAAGAGGAGACTAGAGTGGCAAGTAGAGAAGCCCTACTAAAGGAGGATGATCAAGCCCTAGCCACTCATACCAAGAGAAGAAGAAGTCAACCCAACTTCAAGAAGGGAAACAGGAGGGAGTATCAACCTCCTAGGAAGTTCCAGAAGACAAGAGAAAGTCTCCTCGATGAAGACTACTCCGACTTTCAATGCTTTCATTGTGATAAGATAGGACACATTGCCAGAAATTGTCCTATGAAGAAACAAGAGTATAAGAAGAGGATCAACAACAACAAAAGACATCATGCTCATCTAGCTGAAGATGAGGATGAAGAAGAAGAAGAGGAAGGACCTCCAAGCAAGCAAGCAAGAGAAGAAGATGCAGAAGAGTATGTACTATTCTCAACACTCTCCGGATCTATAACACCTGGAGAAGATACTTGGCTTATTGATAGTGGTGCTTCAAAGCACATGACGGGACAAAAGAAGACTCTGTCAAGACTTGAAGAAAAGAACTCTCCTCAGAAAGTATCTCTAGGAGATGACTATCAATATCCGATCAAAGGAATTGGGGAAGCAAGCTACAAGCTTGATTCAGGAAATCCCCTGAAGATGAAAGAAGTACTAAATGTACTAGGTCTGAAGAAGAATTTACTTTCTATCTCAGCTTTAGATAAGAAAGGATTCAGAGTTGCATTCATAGATGGCCAAGTACTCATGTGGCCCAAAGGGAAGAATATTGAAGATGGAGTTATCATTGGTGAAGAAGAAGGAGGCCTGTATAAACTCAAGGGACATTCAGAAACAACCCTTGTTCACGATTCCATTGATCCTAGTGAACTATGGCATAGAAGGCTTGCTCACATCAATTACAAAGCACTACCTCATGTGAACAAAGTAGTGACAGGATTACCAGACATGAAGATCAAACATGAAGGCATTTGCAAAGGATGTTCGAAAGGAAAGAACATCAAGAATCCATTTCCGAAGAGAGAAACAAAAACAAAAGGTACGTTAGAATTGATTCATTTAGATGTGTCTGGTCCAATGTCCTCCACATATTTAAGTGGTTTTGAATATTATATCACCTTTATTGATGACTATTCAAGAAAGACATGGATCTACTTCTTGAAAGTAAAGAGCGAAGTATTTGAGAAATTCAAGGAATTCAAAGCCTTGATAGAGAATCTTTCAGACAAGAGAATCAAGACACTCTGATCAGACAATGGTGGAGAGTATACTTCAAAAGTGTTTGAAGCCTTCTGTAAAGATGCCGGAATCAAGAGGGAACTAACCACTCCCTACATTGCTCAACAAAATGGTGTTGAGGAAAGAAAGAACAGAACCATCATGGAGGCACTGAAGACAATGATATATGATCAAGATCTTCCATTGCATCTATGGGAAGAAGCAACAAGAACTGCTGTCTACGTATAGAATAGAATATCTCACAGTGCTCTTGGATTCAAGACTCCAGAAGAGATGTTCACAGGAAAGAAGCCTGAGGTAAGTCACCTCAAGATATTTGGGTGTCCAGTATATGTTCATATACCAAAAGAGAAAAGAACCAAGTTGGACCCTTCCAGAAAGAAGGGAATATTTGTTGGATACTGTGAAGTGTCTAAGGCATTCAGAATTTACATTCCTGGATTCCATCACATGGAAATCAGTAGAGATGTAACATTTGATGAAGAAGCAGCTCTCAAGAGATCCAGAAAATGTCAACATGAAGAAGTATATGAGGAAGATGTACCTCCCAGAAATGTCGAGAATACATCCCTCCCTGAAGATGAAGTACCTGAAGAGCATGATATGACAGAACCACAAGAACCTCGTACGATGGAGACGTCACGAAAGAGAAAGCCTGCTTGGGCGAGAGAAATTATACACGAAGCAGAAAGATATGGAGCTCCTGAAGGCTCCACAAGGATAAGCAAGAAACCCAAGCCATTTTCCAGCTATGTGGCTTTGATGTGTGATCTGGTGGATCAAGAACCTACAAACTACGAAGAAGTGGCATAGAAGAAAGAATGGGTAGAAGCAATGATTGAAGAATACCAGTCAATAATGAAGAATGATGTATGGGATATAGTTCCCAAACCAGAAGGAAAGAGTGTAGTATCCTCCAAATGGATCTACAAGATAAAACATGCAGCTGATGGAAGTATCGAGAAGTATAAAGCAAGATTTGTGGCCAGAGGTTTCTCTCAGAAAGAGGGAATTGAGTATGAAGAGACATTTGCTCTAGTAGCACGGTATACTTCGATTAGAACTATCATGTCACTTGCATCCATGATGAAGTGGGACTTACACCAGATGGATGTGAAGACAACCTTCTTGAATGGTGTGATCGAAGAAGAAGTATACATAAAACAACCACAAGGATTTGAAGTTGAAGACAGAAAGACTCACATATGCAAGTTGAAGAAGGCCCTGTATGGCCTGAAGCAAGCTCCCAGAGCTTGGTATGGAAGGATAGATAGTTTCTTGACGAGCATGGGCTTTGCCAAGAGTAAAGTCGATCCTAACCTTTACTTCAAGGTTATAGAAGGCGAACCTGTCATACTATTACTATATGTGGATGATTTATTTCTAACAGGGAATGAGAAACAGATTGTGGAAAGCAAGAAGAAACTCGCTGAAGAATTTGAGATGAAAGAGGGTTAATGCATTATTTCCTAGGTATGGAAGTATGTCAAAGTTCAGAAGGAATCTTTCTCAACCAGGGAAAGTATGCAGTAGAGATATTGAAAAGATTCGATATGTTGGAATGCAAAGCCATGGCCACACCCATGGATTCCAACCTGAAGTTGTTAGCTGATGACTCATAAGAGTTAGTGGATGTGACACAATACAGACCGATTATTGGGTCATTGATGTATCTAACAAATACCATACCAGACATTTGTTTTGCTGTGAACACCTTGAGTCAATATCTAGTTCAACCTAGACGTGTTCACCTAATAGCTGCAAAACATGTGATGAGATATCTGAAAGGGACTATAGACTTTGGTCTATACTATGATGGAAGCCACGAGTACAGATTGTATGGCTATATGGATGCAGATTGGGCTGGAAGTGTATCAGATAGGAAAAGCCAATCAGGTGGATGTTATAGTCTAGGATCTGCTATGGTTTCATGGTTTAGCAAGAAATAGTCTAGTGTTGCTCTTAGCACAGCTGAAGCAGAATATATAGCAGCTTGCTCTGCTAGTTGTGAAGCCATATGGCTTCGGAAGCTGATGTTAGGTTTATTCAACCTAGAGTTGGATACTACTGTGATTCTATGTGATAACCAAAGTTGTATAAAGATGACAGAGAACCCAGTGTTCCACGATAGATCGAAGCAAATAGAAATCCGGTATTTCTACATTCAAGATATGATGCAGAAGGGAGCCATAAAGCTCCAGTATGTGAGTACTGATGAACAAGTTGCTGATGTGTTGACGAAGCCTCTGTCCCGGGTAAAGTTTGAATACTTTCGTGACAAGCTTGGTGTTGTTCGGAAAGACCTTCCTCGAAAGGGGGAGCAATGATGTTGCAGTGGGATTGTATCATCCCTAGACACTTGTCCTAAAGTGATCCGATGACTTCGGTCCTCGAGAATGAAGAGGGATTGTATCATCCCAGGACATTTGTCCAGAACGGATCCGGTGACTTCGGTCCTCGAGAATGTGGTGGGATTGTATCATCCTTGAACTTTTGTTCAGAATGGATCCAGTGACTTCGGTACTCGAGAATGTGGTAGGATTGTATCATCCTAGAACTTTTGTTCAGAATGGATCCGGTGACTTCGGTACTCGAGAACGTGGTAAGATTGTATCATCCTTGAACTTTTGTTCAGAATGGATCCGATGACTTCGGTACTTGAGAACGTGGTAGGATTGTATCATCCTTGAACTTTTGTTCAGAATGGATTTGGTGACTTGAGTACTCGAGAACGTGGTAGGATTGTATCAT
Organism: Pseudotsuga menziesii; assembly: GCA_001517045.1. Taxonomy (NCBI): domain Eukaryota; kingdom Viridiplantae; phylum Streptophyta; class Pinopsida; order Pinales; family Pinaceae; genus Pseudotsuga; species Pseudotsuga menziesii. Next base: position 1,091,833 of record LPNX010175977.1, on the reverse strand, counting down.
CCTTGAACTTTTGTTCAGAATGGATCCAGTGACTTCGGTACTCGAGAACGTGGTAGGATTGCATCATCCTTGGACTTAGTCCTAAAGTGATAGGGAGTGATTATCCTGTAATTGAATCTGGTGACTTCGGTTATCGAGAATGTGGTGGGATTGCATCATCCCTGGACTTTAAGTCCAAAAGTGATCCGAAGACTTTCGTCTTTGTATTGTGGATTGCAGGTTGTTGCTGATGATGATGATGTCCCTAATCGAAAGATCAGAGTGTGATGATGATGATGTTACTGATCGAAAGATCAGAGTGTGATGATGATGATGTTACTGATCGAAAGATCAGAATGCGATGATGATAATGTTGCTGATAGAAAGAGCAAAGTATGATGATGATGATGATTGCTGATCGAAAGATCAGAATATGATGATGATGATGTTGCTGATCGAAAGTTCAGAATATGATGATGATGATGATGTTGATCGAAAGTTTAGAGTATGATGATGATGATGATGCTGATCAAAAGTTCAGAGTATGATGATGATGATGATGCTGATCGAAAGTTCAGATGATGATGTTGCTGATCTAAATGATGCTATCGATCGAGTGGTCAAAGTGTTGCTGCTGCTAAAGTTTGAAGATGAAGACTATATGTTGAAGATGATGAAAAGCTTCCAATGATTTATAGATGTGTTACCCTGATGATGCTGATGACGATCTCTCTCTCCTACTGTTTTTGTTGATGTTGTTGTAAAATACCCTTCTCATTAAGGGGGAGTGTTGAATTATTGTAACTTCGAAGAATATTCTAAATATATATATTAGTGGCCCTCGATGCTCCTATCGAGAGAATCACTTGTATTTCTTTGTACCCCGATGTTCCTATCGGGAGAATTACTAAAAGTCATGAGGAAGTTCCCTCCGTTGTAAGTCGGGTCATTAGTACCCTAGTTGTGGTTACTCGAGCCTACATCACTGAGTTAGGATTACTCGAGCCTACATAACTAAGTCTAATATTAAGTGAACGGAAGAATATAAATAGAGGGAGGCGCTCCTCATTTGAGACACACACACTCACTTGTGTAGCGCATAAGAGAGAGAGAAAGAGCTGTAGCTGGAGAAGGAGGAGGATCAATCTTTTTGGGTTTTACCTTTTATCTTTTTGGGGCATCTATATTGAGGAAGCTTTTGCTGGGTTTTTCCCTTTAGGGTTTTCCTAGGATAAATCTGTGTTGTTCTTGTGATACTGTTTCTTTCAGTGATTTTGTCTATATGCTTTTGTCATGAAATTGAAATTAAATGCTGATAATCTAGCTTAGCATATGGAATTTTGACAAATTTTACCTCGATATTATTACATGACCAAGTACATCAATGACATCCCTGGTTGGAGGAAAAACATCTCCAAAAGGAGGAATAACAACAGTACAATAAGTATAATAGTAATATAAATAAGAATATCTTTCTAAGTTACAGTTTCAACAACAGGAAGAAGCAATTCAAAGAAGTTGCTTATGAATACATGGCTAGATGGTGGTATAATGCAAATTTCTCATTCAATGCTGCATGATCACATTATTACCAACCTAAGTGGGGTTCCATTGTTGATGCTGGGAAGGGCTTCAAAGGCCCTAGTATGCATGACTTTAGGGGATCTCTTTTGAACAAATAAGTTGTGTCCAGAGATGAATACTTGAAGGGATTTAGAGAGTCATGGGTGAAAACATGGTGTACCATCATGTCAAATGGATTGATGGAATGAATCGTACTATACTAAATTTCCTTGTCTCTTGCACACAAGGAACCATGTTCTTGAAATCAGTTGATGCATTTGATAAGGTGAAAGATGCAAACTTGTTATTTTAGCTTCTGGACGAGATTGTTGTGGAGGTGGGGGTGGCCAATGTTGTTCAAATCATCACCTAAGTCACTTGACACGAGGACATAAGACACAGAGGACACAAGAATATGAGTATCTGACACAGACATGACGACCCTCGGAATCAGGACACAAAGGACATGTTATATATATATATATATATCCAATTTTTTTAGAAACTAGAACATTTACAAATATTCAATAGAAATTAGAATCAATACACATTACACATTCACAAATCACAATGCATATGTCAATGATAGACTCATAGACTCATAAAATTTCTCAATAAGTCATCAAAATAAAAAAGTTCTATTACATAAATGTCGGAATCATTTGTCTCATTAAGTTGTCAAAATCAAAATGCATCATTACATAGATGTCGTAAAACCTTCTAATGCCCTTCACCTGCAAAAAAACCCTCTCAGAGCTCAAGCCTCACTAAAAAATGTGAATGAATGAGGGTAAAATTGTGTTTACTAAGTTTCCAGGAAACTTGGGTATGGGTACGGGTACGGGGACACCACGTTTTGAAAAAGGGTACTTGGGTATGTCGGGGGTACTATATATATATGTCATAGTCACATCATACATGCATACAGATTTCTTCATAAATTATGAATCATGATTCATAATTATAAATTTGATGATTATTTGAATGAACATTCGATTATTTGAAGAATGGACATTCAGATTGAAAATTTGAAACAAAAAATTTGATAAATCATTGTACCAGGCAGTTGTAACAGAGAATCAAACTCAGACATGAAAGTGCACTTGAAATCTTACTTTAAACACCTATTTGTACTGTTATTACAGGCAATAAAAAAATTGAAAATTGCCAAATATATTCCTGCATTGATGTGAGTGTATTTCTCAATATTAAATACATATGCATATTTTTTATGTGCACATATGGTAGTCAAATTATGTTCCATGAGTGCTGAACACAAAACCATAAAAACATTCATTGTAAGTCAATGTAAAATCAATCTACTAGATTTGGACAATATTCAGTGGTATTTGAATAGTGTTACAAAGTGTTTGACATAAGTCTTGACCCAGACTCCATACGTAGTTAGCAAAAAATTAGTTCAGATTTGGTGGGGGGTCATTACATTTTCCCCAATGAATTGCATTTTATTGAGTCGGTCGTACCCTCGGAGTACCCAAACATGGGGTACGAAGTACCTAAACGTGGGGTACGAAGTACCCAAACATGGGGTATGATGTACCATTTCGCCTATAAGTACCCCTTTTTTTATAACAGAGTCTCGGGTACGTGGACCCAATATGGAGTACGACAGGGTACGGCACGAGATGTACCCTACAAGTACCCAAGTACCCGGTACATGTACCCTACCCTTGAGTACAAGTACCTTGGCAACATACAATTTTTATAATCTGTGGGCCCCCTCTTCAGCTTATGAGTGGAGTTTTTTCGGGACATGATTCTCACCGGTTGGGACACGTCTTGAAACGGTGTTGGACACGTGTTTTGGACATGTCTTGAAACAGGACAAGTTCAAGACATGTGTCCAACATTGTGTCAAGATGTATCCGTGTCGGACACATTCTAGCAGTTTCTTAGCTGATAACAATGAAAAATTAAAGTCTGATTTTTAGATCCGCAACATATAAAATTAGGATAGCAATAGTAAACTTCATATATTACACAACTGGAGTTAAAGTACAATGCCTCAACGTATTGCAAGCTGGTTCATCAAGACCCTCCTTTCAATTCATTCTAAGCAAGGACTCTTCGATTGCTTCCCAAACCCTAGCTAGGGCATCCACCATCAACAAAAAAGCCTACCAGCGATACAAAGGCCTAACAAAGCATCCACCAAGCTATTTAGCCACACCAAAGGTTCCACAACAAGTTAACATGCAAGAAGTCCATCCTTGGAGCTCCCACTTACATCCCACAAGCTATCAAGGAAATTGATCAGGTATGCATTTCACAAAATTCCACTTGCATTCAAGTGCTACAAATCTTGCTTTAAGTTTCATCCCACAAACCCTAGGTCTAGCTTACACTAAGTCATCAAGACAAATCCTAGCGCTTGAAGTCTTCTTTAGGGTATACTTCACACAAACTGAGTCTTCCAACTCTTGTATCACACAAGCACAAAGACTCCAAGACATGTACGTACTTGCATAGTTAGTTATGACAAAGGCTCTCTCCTCTCCTTATATCAGATAGGTTAGAGAGGCCAACAATAGAAAATTGGATTATGTTCACAACAACCTACTCTAATTCACTAGACGAGGTCCACAAGTAGAGTGCTCCTATACCAAGAGAGTACACATGTCACTGGGTGGTTGGGAACCTCCTTCCAAGTGCAGCAGTCCTGAAGATAAGCCTCCACATGTCAAACCCTCTTCATCACAAGGACGCACTCTCCAAGATAGGGTCCCAATCTCAATGCTCCTCCACATGTGTGTAAATGGGCCCACAAGCAAACTCTAGTAGAGCACCCTCCAAGAAAGACTCCCTCAAGCCAAGCAGTCTACCTTCACTTGTGTGCCACGTGGTCTCGATCGTCTGAGGGCTAAGTGCCCTTGCTTGTCATGCTCGAAGCTAACTCAACTTCCTATGCCAAGCACCCATCCTCCTCAACATGCGTCCATGCAGATGTCAATTTCCACATAAGCTAACTACCTCCATAAGAAGTGTGCCTCATCGACCTGCAGTAAGCTCTCCAAATGTCAACCAACCAAAATAGTGTAAGATACAACAAGGGGTTAGGGTTTAACCATGCACCCCACATCGCATGAAGCACATCGATTATGAAGCAACCCAAAATCTAATACTCTCTTTGGTAGGAAGTGTCTTCACTAACACTAGTCATCTCCCTCTAGATCTCAACTGAATATTTCTACCTATGAATCCAAAGCAACATAACCTTGGACCAACAATAACTTGCCAAACTTTATCATCCCTCAAGTCAACTTCATGGACCATAATCTTCTCACACCGTTTCATAAGCTATTCAAAATTCCCTGCAAAGATAATCCCATCTATTTATAGGACCAAGACAAGTGGAATAAACCAAAGATAATATCCACACAAGTCTCATCCATCCCAAAATACCAACCTTTCTCACACAGAGCCTCCAACAAACTATAAGCATGGGTATATTGCCCATGCACCATAGAAACCTTTGGACTTATTTACGTACACTTTTTCAATCACACCCTAAGAAACAGGACATGTCCAAATAGCCCGTCACGTCGTGAGTCATCATATCGGACACAGATATGGCCTCGACACGTGTTTTGACTGTGTCCATTTTTGGGACACGGTAAAAATTGTTAAAGTTTTAGGGTTAGAGGAGTTTTTAACATAAGTAATAAACTTTAATGCATAAACATAATTATAAAATTAGATTCAGAATAATACTGCTCTAATAAATCTAAACTGTAATAAAACAAACATAATTTTCATCTCTTTCAACTTAATGCTCCATTAGTCACTGCGTTAAAGTTGGTACTTGAGATTCATCAATTGCCATGTAAAGCAACAACATGATAAAGTAATGTACAGGAGATATCAGTAGTAAAGGATCATAACCAATATTTGAATCAGCCTTATACTTAGATATTTTAGATTTGATCTTGTCACCGAAGGGACCAGTCAACTGGGTAAACAATTGTTGTACCTTGAGAGAGAGCTTAAGGGGTTTAAAGCAGAAGCATAATAACCGAGACTTTCTAGTCAACAAGTACAATCATACCCATTCTTTTTTGTTGGTTGATATTCAACCCAAAAAAATGAGGCCAACTCCAAGTGTTCCAATGGATAGGATTTTCCAACAAGAGGCGCGAGATGAGGTGGACCTTACCATTGTATTTTTTTTTTCCTCACCTTCATTTCATTCAATGTTGCACAATCACTTTTGTTTATTGAGATGTGTCAAAGTCTAATTAAATGAGTTCCAACTAGCTATGTGCCTCCTGGTTCAGAGAAGCTTAGAAACATTGTTGGTTAAGGCAAAGAAGGAGGTGGCTAAAATCTCAGAGCCAATTAGATCAACATGACCCTCATCTAGTCTCAGTATTGTTTCTAATGGGTGGATGGATGCAACACGCCATCCACTCATCAATTTCATGGTGTCTTCCCAAAATGGACCGGTGTTCTTGAAAGTGGTGGATGCTCTTGGGAAATACAAGGATGCACAATATATGGGTGGGTTGTTCATTAAAGTCATTGAAGATGTAGGCGTTGCTTCTTTTGTACAAATCATCATGGACAATGCACCTGTTTGCAAGGTTGCTGGCATGATTGTGGAAGCTAAATATTCACAAGTATTTTCATTTTCGACACCTTGCATTGCTCATTCTTTGAATTTAGCACAAGATTTATCTAGGGGAAAGTTCATTTTATAAATTTGAGTTGTAGGCTCATTTCTACTTGCTTTTATTGCTCTTACAGGTATTTTGGACACCTTGCATTATTATTTGAATTTAGCACTCAAACCTATTGCTTCAGATGTGACATGGCCTGGCAACCTTATTGATGATGCACACCATATCCGTAACTTTGTACAAAACCACACCAATGCCCTCACAATCTACAAAGAGTACACACATCTTTCATTGCTGAAGATTGCAGATACTTGGTTTGCTTTCTCATCCATCATGTTTAAGAGGTTGAGGGAGGTCAAAACTGCTCTTGGGTCCATGGTTATTTCAGAGTTTTGGCCTTTTTGTAGAAAGACAGATGAAAACTTCAAAAAAGGTAAAGGACACAGTGTTAGATGATGGTGGTGGGAGAGGGAAGATCTTACCATTAAGATCATGGAACCAGTCATTTGTTTGTTGCGGTTTGTAGACATAGACCAACCCATCCTAGCAGATGTTTATGAGGGGTGGGATTCCATGATTGCGTCTATGAGGACCATTGTTATGGCGTATGAGTGTCTCGAGTATATAGAGAACTTATGGCCCACCATACAAGATATTCTTATCTTTAGGTGGGATAAGAATTGCACACCTTTGCATTGCTTGGCCGACTCGTTGAACCCCAAGTTCTATAGTCATGAATGGCTCAATGGTGGGCCTTCATATAGATTCCCTCCTCACATGGATGGAGAGATTTCACAGGGCAGGAAGATAGAATTTAGACAATTATATCAGGATAGAGACTTGATGAGGTGGAGGAGGGATTTGTAGAGTTTTCTACTTCTAGTGGGAGATTTGGAGGCTATGATGTGGTCGAAGACAAGGGGGTTAAGAAACCCTATGCTTGGTGGGAAACTCATGGGGAAACATGCCCTATTCTACAGAAGTTATCCTTGAAGGCCATCTCTCAAGTTACTTCATTTTCTAGTTGTGAGAGGAATTGGAGCACATATGGGAACTTGTACAGTTTGAAGAAGAGCAGGCTTGAGCGGTCCATGGCAGAGACGATGGTGTATGTGCATACCAACCCTCGTCTTATTTACAGGAAGAGGGAGGAGCGGGTGAAGGGAAACTGAAAGTTGTGGGATGTGTTTCCTAATGATATGGGTTTGTCCAACAATGTTGATTTGGCACTAGCCAACTTGGATCTTAATGATCCAATGCTACAACTAGTCAATTTAGATGATGGTGATCCTCTGGAGGGGTCATCCTCCACACCAACAAATGTAGATCTTGATCCTGGGATGGGCATAGAGGTGAAGTAGGAGAAGGACGAAGAAGAGAGCATTGATGAGTTTGTTGATTTGGGCATGGAGGAGGACTATTGACAGATGAGATTCTTCCATCTTGATCTACCCTTTTTTGTATTTACTACTTGCCACTGGCATTCTGACATCTATGCAACACATTTTGATTTTGATGAGTTAATGAGAAATATGGTTTCGACATCTTGATCTATTATATATTTGTCTCATTGTGATTTGTGAATGTGCAATGTGTATTGACTCTAATTTCTATTGAATATTTGTAAATGTTCTAGTTTCTAAAATTTTTGGATCTATATGCTTGTATTTTTAATATATATATATATATATATATATATATATATATATATGTCTTCCGTGTCCTAATTCTGGGGGTCATCGTGTCCGTGTCGGATGCTCGTATTTTCGTGTCCTCCGTGTCCCGTGTCCTCGTGTCAAGTGACTTAGATCACACCATTTAAGAACATTGTCTTCACATCCAATTGATATACAAATGGCCCATAATATATTGCTAATGCAAGAATGGCTTAGATAGAAGTATACCTAGCAATTGGAATAAATGTCTCATCATAATCAACACCCTCTTTTTATGATATTCCTCTTGCAACAAACCTTTCCTTGTATTTTTCAATACTCCCAACGACTGCATATTTTATCATGTACAACCATCTACAACCAATCATTGATTTCCCCATAGGTCTTGGTACAATCTCTCAAACATCATTTTTGAGGATGGGGTTAAAGTCATCAGTGATGGCATCCCATTGTTTCTTCTTCTCATAAGCCTCCTCAAACTTGGAAGGTTTTCACAATATCTTACTTTCATGTACAAGTGCCATAGGATCAACTAGTAACCTACAAATGCCACCATTTTGCACACCTCTAGCCAAAGTCTTCGGACTTGCTAGACTGCAACTATTGATAGTGAATTCCCGTCCTTTAAATGCAACTCTACCCTGAAATTCTATGATACAAAAGACTGAAAGAAGACTCTTCTTTAAGCCGAGAACAATTAAAACACCTTTCAACTCAAAAATATCATCAAATGGCATCTAAAAGGAAGTGGAGCCCAATCCTTTCACATGATACGTGGCATCATCACCCAACTACACACTTATTCATCCCTCTTGCTCTTGAAACCTATTGAATTATTTTCTATCATAAGTCATGTCTTGTTGCTTGATTGCCCACATAAGAGACCACAGAGAAGGTAGTCTCAAGCTTGGATGCTAACTTGTCCACTCCATCTATAGTCTCTGCACTCCCTGTAACTTGTCTTTGTTGTTTCACCTTCACTTTCTTCTTCTTTGGACATTACTTGCTGTAATGTACCTTTTGGTGACACCTAAAATGCCTCACATGACTCAAATCCTTCTTAGCTTGGCTTGATTCTTCCTTCTTACCCTTCCCAGGTCCTTCTTTTCTTTCCCATCTTCCTAATGAGCACTATGTCTTCAACTTCTCTTTGTCTTGCTAAATTGGATTCTAACCTTGTCTCTTTTTGCACAAAGTTATCCTAAAGATTCTCAAGAGACGGTAGCTTCTCATGAGCACAAATACCCTGGACAAAGGGTTTCCAAGATGGAGTAAACCTATTCAAAACAATGGGCACAAACTCCTCATCCTCCACATTTGCTCCTATGGCAGTCAACTAAACTCTCAACTATATCATCCTCCCCAAGTAGCTAGCCATTGAATTTGTTTCATACATGCATATGGTCAAGAGTTTGTTTCTCTAGAGCATTTTCCTAGAAATGTTCACACTTTGGTACAATGTAAATCAAAGTGTCATACATCTCCTTGCCAATATTATTATCTGTGATGTGAGTGATCAAATGATCCTTAACGGAACCAAGAATGATTCTCTTTTCCTTGGCCTCCTTTTTATTATATTTGATCAATTGTTTCATATCAATAGCTGTAGTGATCTCTTTTGAGCATGCTCCTAAAGCTCAACCTCTTCTAATAGTATTTGCAAGTTGTACTTAGCGAGAGTAGTCATTTATGCAAATATGAAGCACATTTCGAAAAACAACAACAACAAATCAAGTAGATCACCCTTCAAGCACTCCTCCTAAGGGCACTAGGGTTTCACACCCAATCACCTATCATAGATCAAGTGCCTCTCGAATGAATGGAACAATTGAAATAACCAACTCCCTCTCCACAAAGAAAACAAACTTTGTAAAATCAGCTTTGGTACCATGTCGAAATTTTGAAAATCCACACTTTGAAACAAATTTAGAAGTTTTACCTCATTACTTGAGGTTTCCTAGATCTAATTCATAGAACTTTCATGGTTATGGCTGAATCTGAAATATATATTATAGCAACAAATACTTCAATTCTGCTCAACCTTTTCTCTAATGTTCCACGGGGACGCGCCTCCCAGGGTCGGGGGCTCGCCCCCTACGCTTCCCATGCCCCAGGGGCTGGGGGGCTCCATGGGAAACGTTTCCTAGCGCCCCCCTTTCTGCGAAACTTGGGGAAACGCAGGTCTAGGAGTTTCCCGGATTGGGGGGCTCCCACACGCCCCTTCCTGAAAATGGGGGGCTCCGATAGGTCCCCACTGCCCTCGATTTTTTAAATTTTTTTACTTAAAAAAGAAATGGTTCATCTCAAATTTTAGGCTTTTACACTAAATGGTCATTTTAAAACGAAATAAAAACAAATAAAAAGAAACAAACATCGATATGATATGCTTGGCTATAACTATTACATTAAATTACACTAAATTCTTCGGGAACATAAGCATGCTAGTATGCAAATGGTGATGGGATGAGGAATTGATATGTTTACATGTTGGAGTTCATATTTTTATTATTATTTTTTTCTTTTTTATAATTTTAGAGACCGACCCCCCTATGTTAAGGACCCTGATGCCTCCCAGTCCCCCCGTCCCCCAAAATACCCCAAAATTTTGCGGTGTCTCTACACGTCCCCAATGTGTGTTTCCCTGCTCCCACGCCCCCTCGTCCCAGAAACTTGGTGGAACACGCTTTTCTTTAGGCAAGCTCAAGAAGACAAACACCAAAAATGTGCTTGAAGGAGAGAAAAATATCATAGCCCTTAGACCACAATCTCAATCATTACACATATCTGAAAATTACTTCTATAATATTAGATTGTAACAACACTAAATCTGATTTTTAGCTTCACTTAGGCATACTAAAGTCTAAAACACATAACATTGCAGCCCTGTTGTTCCAACAAGTTTAACCATCTCTCCAAAGCTTCTACTGTTGTATTTTGTGCAACTTTGGAAGTTATTCTTATTTTAATTTTATTATATTGTTTTGTACCTCCTACGGGAGTTCATACTAATGTAATCATTCATGTAAACCCTTGAAAGAATCAATGTAAACCTTGGGGAAGTTTAGGATTAAAATAAAATTATTTTTACTATTTTTATTTTCCCCCAAGGCAAGTCGGCCCAGTTAGGGAAAAAGTCACTTTTGTAAAGTGTATATATAGAGAGGCTAGGCGCCTCATTTACTCACTCAGCACAAGCAAGTTTGCCTACTCAAGGAGAAGTTTGCAACACCAGAGAGAAGCAATGTTTTCTGGGGTTTTCTCTTAGAGAGATTTTCTTCTCTCTCTCATTCTTGTATTCTGTTCTCATAAGTTCTCATCTCTATACAAAGGTTGCTCGGTTTTTCCCGATTGTCTTTCCTAGGATAAACTCTTGTGTTCTTTGTTTCTGTGCTTTGTCTTTCTTCTAGAGATCGTATT
>LPNX010175977.1:1049195-1080479 GCA_001517045.1 Pseudotsuga menziesii | reverse complement strand
GCTTATTTGCAATAAATTTATACTTCTATAATCTAAATAGAGAGGCTAGGCGCCTCATTTACTCACTCAGCACAAGCAAGTTTGCCTACTCAAGGAGAAGTTCGCAGCACCAGAGAGAAGCAATGTTTTCTGGGGTTTTCTCTTAGAGAGATTTTCTTCTCTCTCTCATTCTTGTATTCTGTTCTCATAAGTTCTCATCTCTATACAAAGGTTGCTCGGTTTTTCCCGATTGTCTTTCCTAGGATAAACTCTTGTGTTCTTTGTTTCTGTGCTTTGTCTTTCTTCTAGAGATCCTATTGCTTATTTGCAATAAATTTATACTTCTATAATCTAAATAGAGAGGCTAGGCGCCTCATTTACTCACTCAGCACAAGCAAGTTTGCCTACTCAAGGAGAAGTCCGCAACACCAGAGAGAAGCAATGTTTTCTGGGGTTTTCTCTTAGAGAGATTTTCTTCTCTCTCTCATTCTTGTATTCTGTTCTCATAAGTTCTCATCTCTATACAAAGGTTGCTCGGTTTTTCCCGATTGTCTTTCCTAGGATAAACTCTTGTGTTCTTTGTTTTTGTGCTTTGTCTTTCTTCTAGAGATCCTATTGCTTATTTGCAATAAATTTATACTTCTATAATCTTGTAAAAAACTAACATGGTATTCGAGCAGTTCTAGAAGAGGCCATTGCTGGAAGCTAGGGTTTGACATTCTAAGGCCTTCCCTCATAAATTGAACAGAAAAAGAGTTGTGGAAACTTTGCTCTAGGGAAGGCGCATCTTTTGGTGAAGGAAAAATCAAATTCCCAGAAGTTTCATTTTTTGGCCTAATTCTTCTGCTGCTGCAGAAATTAGGGTTTCAAGTTTTGTGCTGATTAGTCCACATATTTGGCTCAACCTCACCTTCTCTCAATTCGCTTTGATAGGGCACATCTATCCGTGAGGTTAGCTTCACCAAATTCCAAAATTCATTTTTGACCTAACTCATGCTAGGGTTTCTAGTTCAGATCTGCAAACAAGATGATAGGAATGAAGGTTGAAGATCGTCTTGATGGGGCCACAAACTTTATCTCTTGAAAGTCTAGAGTTCTTCTCATCCTAAAAGAAAATGATCTCTTGAAGTTTATCAATGAGAAGGTTCCAGAACCAAAAGTTGAAGAAGACGAGTCCCAATGGAGGAAGAATGATGCCTGAGCTAGGAGATTACTAGTGGACTTGGTCAAAGACCACTTGGTTCCTCAAATTTCACGAAAGAAGACAGCTAGGAAGATGTTCAAAACCCTGAGGAGGCTATTTGAGCACAGTAGCATCAATGTGCCTCTCACATTGAGGAACTAGCTATCGAACATGAAGATGACCAAGTTTGAATCAATTTCCTCATACTTCATGAGGATCACAGAACTTAGGGACAAGCTAAGATCTAGTGGAGAAACTATTGAAGATAAGGAGCTTGCCATGACTATGCTAAATGGGCTCCCACCATCTTGGGAATCTTTCATCCAAAACTATTAGTGGATGCACCAAGTTGCCCAAATTTGACAGATTATGGGTAGATTGCACTCAGGAGGAGGCAAGGATTGCAGCAAGACAAAGACTTCATAGCACTCAACTTGAGGAGAATCAAGCATTCATGGATCATGCCAAGAAAGGCAAGGGAAATGGAAGAAAAATTCACCACCATAAGCATCAAGGTAGAAGACCAAGCCCTTTTTCAAATCAACAAGAAAAGAAGAAGGATCTATCGCAAGTACAATGCTTCAGGTGCAAGAAATGCGGTCACTACGTAAACAAGTGTTCAAGCTCAAACAAGAGGAAGCATGAAGATCGTACACAATTCTTCAACAACTGATGTAGAAGAAGGTCATCCTCACAAGAAGCAAAGAAATGAAGATCTTACATAATTCTTCTTCATATAAGCACTATCAAGTATTGTTCCCACCACTGGTGACACTTGGCTCATAGATAGTGGTGCTTCCAGGCATATGAATTGATATAAAGAAAACCTTTCTAAAATAGTTGAGAAAGAATCTCGTCTCCGTGTTGTACTTGGAGATGATGCAACTATACCGTGAGAGGATCTGGGGCTACCCCACTTCAACTAGAATCTAACGACATGTTACACTTAAGTGATGTGCTCTATGTGCCTGGTATGAAAAGAAATCTTGTCTCCATCTCCACCTTGGAGGACAAGGGATATAAAGTTGCTTTTGAAAATGGGAAAGTGCTTGCTTGGTACAGGAACTCAAGCATGGAAGCAACGAAAGAAATTGGAGTAAGAGAGGAGAGCCTGTATTGATTGAGCACTCCACCAGCTCAAGCACTAGTTCATGACTCCTCCAGCATGGGTGAGCTATGGAACAAAAGATTAGCTCACATCAACTATAGAGCTCTCCCAACATTAAGAAATATTGTGATGGGTCTACCAGCACTTCACTTGGACCATGATGGAGTCTACACAAGATGCACACTTAGCAAGAATACCAAGGGATCCTTTTCGAATAGTGAGAGCAGATCCAGGGATATATTGGATCTAGTGCACTCAGACTTGTGTGGACCTATGACTGTTACTTCGTTGGGAGGTTACAACTACTATGCAACATTTATTGACGACCACTTATGGAGGACATGGATTTACTTTCTCAAGAGTAAGGAATCCGAGGAAGTGCTCAGCAAGTTCAAAGGATTCAAAGGGCAAGTCGAGCATTTGTCGGGAAAGAGGATCAAGACTCTGAGATTATACAATGGTGGAGAATACACATCCATAGAGTTTAATGATTTCTACAAAGAAGCAGGAATTAAGAGGGAGCTTATAATTCCCTACAACACTCAACAAAATGGGGTTGCTGAAAGAAAGAATCGACCAATTGTGGAGGCAGCGAAAGCCATGATACATGACTAGAGTCTACCAATGTTCTTGTGGGAAGAAGCTTCCAAAACAACGGTCTATGTACAAAATAGATGACCTCATAGAATATTGAAGAACATGACTCCAGAAGAAGCCTTCATAGGAGTGAAGCCAGAAGTGGTCCACCTTCGTATCTTTGGCTGTCCAGTCTACATGCATGTGCCCAAGGAGAAAAGGACTAAACTGGAGCCTTCAGAAAAGAAGGGAACTTTCGTGGGATATAGTGAGTCTTCAAAGGCCTACAAAATTTATATTCTAGGATCGAAGCAAATCAAAGTCAGCAGGGGTGTGTCCTTTGAAGAACAAATCGCTATCCGGAAAGGAAACGGATCTGACATGGAGATCGATGACCATGAAGAGATGAGATCATCTCCCCCTCCAGCAGTTTAGAGGGAGTTGCCAAAGGAAGAACCGATTGACTCCATTGATATAGTTGAGCCAGTTGATGCTCCCAAAGACATTACAGTTGGTCGAAAAAGGCCTAGATGGGCACAACAAATGCTGTAGGATGCAGAAGTGCATGAAGCTCCACATGGCACTTTTTGGGAAAGAAAAAGACCTCAGAGGTTCTCGAGTTATGTAGCATTGGTGAGTCACATCATTAACTCAGAACCAACCACATATGAAGAAGCATCTAGGCATCAAGTTTGGAAGGACACCATGATGGAAGAATCCCAATCCATCATGAAAAATGATGTATGGGAGGTTGTACCGAGACCTGAGGGGAAGTCAATAGTGACTTCCAAGTGGATTTTCAAGATTAAGCATGGAGTAAATGGCAGTGTGAAAAAACACAAGGCTAGATTTGTTGCCAAAATATTCTCTCAGAAAGAGGGAGTTGATTACGACAAGACATTTGCTCCCGTGGCCCGATATAATTCCATCAAGACCATTATTGCTATCTCTTCAACTATGGGATGGAAGCTGCATCAGATGTATGTCAAGACCACCTTCTTCAATGGTGTAATCGAGGAAGAAGTTTATCTTGAACAACCAGATGGTTTTGTTGTCCATAGGAAGGATTCCCATGTCTGCAAGTTGAAAAAGGCTCTATATGGACTCAAGCAAGCACCTCGTGCTTGGTATGGATGGATAGACGAATAGTTGGTGAGCTTGGGATTCAACAAGAGTGATGCAGATCCCAATCTTTACTACAAGATTGTGAAAGGTGAGCCACTGATTCTAGTTTTGTATGTCGATGACTTGTTTCTCACAGGAAATGAGAAGCTGATTGCATGGTGTAAGAAGAAGCTTGCCTTTGAGTTTGAAATGAAAGATCTTGGATTGATGCATTACTTCTTAGGGTTACAAGTATGGCAAAGGAAGAAGGAAATCTTCCTAAGTCAAAGAAAATACACCACCGATATACTGAAGAGATTTGGAATGTTGGACTGCAAGTCCATGGCTACTCCGATGGATGCAAACCTGAAGAAGTTGAGGGACTTAGTTTCAGACTCCGTCTTGATTGATCCCACATGTATCACTAGTTGATTGGATCGCTGATGTATCTAACGAACACTAGACCAGATATATGTTTTGCTGTGAATACTCTCAGCCAGTTCATGAGTGAGCTGAGGCAGATTCTATGGACTATCGCAAAACATGTACTCAGATATTTCTGTGGCACCATGGGATATGGATTGAGATATGCTTCAGTATGTGATTGATATTGCAAGGTTTTTCATATTAAGATTGGGTTGGATGCACTGCAGATAGGAAGAGTACTTCTGGATGTTGCTTCAGTTTGGGTTCTATAGTTATTTCCTGGTGTAGCAGGAAGAAGACCTCAGTAGCACTTAGTACAACAGAGGCCGAGTATATGGCTGCCAACACAGTAGTTCGAGAAGGAGTATGGCTTCGAAAACTCCTTGCAGGATTGTTTGGTTAGATTCTAGGACCAACTACGATTCACTGTGATAACTAGAGCTGTATACAGATGTCAGTGAATCCCATGTTTCACGATAAGTCAAAGCATATAGAGATTCTATATCACTTCGTTCATGATATGGTACAAAATGGTGCGGCCGAGCTACAATACGTGCCGACAAATGACCAGATTGTAGATATTCTTACCCAGCCTCTTCCCAGGACAAAGTTTGAATACTTTTGTAGAAGACTTGGAGTAGAAGAAAATGTATCCCTCCTTGAGACGGAAAGACGATTCAAACATCTACCTCGCTTCTACACTGATGCCTCTACTTGTTTCAGTTCTCATCCTAGTATGGGAGAAATCCCAATGGCATTTGAGACGAGAAGGTAGTAGATGGTCGTGTACACTAGTGCCTCAACTAGTTTTGGTTCTCAGCCTAGTATGGAAGAAATCTAATCGACAGTAGAGACGAACAAATAGTAGATGGTCGTGTACACTAGTACCTCTCCTCGCCCTGTTTCTCAGCTTGGTATGGGAGAAATCCCATTGACATTTGAGACGAATAGGTAGTAGATGGCCGTGTGAAGCATGTCCTGGTTCTCGGTTAGAGATAGATTTATATTAAATGAGATGTTGATTGCTGCACTCTTCAATGGACTGTGTAGAGTTGCAGAGCTGATGGATCCACCAATGGATTGAGTGGATCAGATACATGATGACACCTCTCAATGGACTAAGACTGTGTCGACAACCTTCAATATGTATAGAGATGATTGAGACAGATGAGACCTAGATGTTCGTGACGCTGATGATGACCATGACCGAAGAATACCTTCCTTGTTGAGAGTGAGTGTTAGATTTTGTGCGACTTAGAAAGTTATTCTTATTATAATTCTATTATATTGTTTTGTACCTCCTACGGGAGTTCATACTGATGTAATCATTCATGTAAACCCTTGAAATAATCAATGTAAACCTTGGGGAAGTTTAGAATTAAAATAAAATTATTTTTACTATTTTTATTTTCCCCCAAGGAAAGTCGGCCTAGTTACGGAAAAAGTCACTTTTGTAAAGTGTATAAATAGAGAGGCTAGGCGTCTCATATACTCACTCTCTCAACACAAGCAAGTTCTCCTACTCAAGGAGAAGTTCGCAGCACCAGAGAGAAGCAATGCTTTATGGGGTTTTCTTTTAGAGAGATTCTCTTCTCTCTCTCTCTCTCTCTCTCATTCTTGTATTCCGTTCTCGAAAGTTCTCATCTCTATATGAAGGTTGCTGGGTTTTTCTTGATTGGGTTTCCTAGGATAAACTCTTATGTTCTTTGTTTCCGTGCTTTGTCTTTCTTCGAGATATCCTATTGTTTATTTGCAATAAAGTTATACTGCTATAATCTTGTAAAAAACTAACATCTACATCTATCTTGCCTTCAACCAAAAGGATATCAAATTAACTTGTACCTTAAATGGTGTTGTTCCTCCGAAATCATTACTTTTTGAAGGTGTTTCGTCAATATGAGGAGTCATCAAAAGATCTGGGCGAAATGGTTCATCATCTTGTTCCTCCATCACTCGAGGGCTTCTTGGAGCAACAACTTGATAGGATCCTTCTATGTTGTCTTTATTTTTGTTTGCCATGGGACTTTGTTTGGGTTGTGTTATCACCAACCTTGTAGTTGCCTGTGTGAGGTGGATCCAGGATGGATGGTAGAGGGGCAAGCAACTAAAGGGTGGAACCATGACTTCCTAGACTCCCAAATGGATGGTTGTCACGCCAATCAAGGCAGCCTTCACTTTATGTTATCCTAGTCCAAGACAACAACGAGGGAGACCCAGATCTGCTCCCGACAGGAGAGATCAGACCTAGACACCAGAACAGATCAAATGGGGCTTCAAGGTACGTAAGGTGCAAGGTGAATGGAAACCCTAGCTCTAGGGTTTAGGTACTAGCAACTGATGGGGATGACCACTGTCTTGGGAAACGTAACTGTGACAGGGCGAGCAAAGACAGAGTTGCGACTATCTAGTACCAAGGAAACAAACTCCGTGAAAGATAGGTAACTTGAGTTATCAATAAATGTTGGTAAAGAGAATGGGAGTAAGCTCAAGTCAGGGATAGCACTAGAGATAGAGATCAGTGCCTTTAATGCATTGGGCAATGGAGTTAGGATCAACACAACATTTCAGTGAACCCACCTAGGACATACCCTGATCTATGGACCAAAAAGGATTTGGCTCGGAAAATTCAGATTACAAGAAAACCAGCTCAATAGAGTGCTAGCGCTAGGGCTTGGAGAAGCAGATCTGCAGTTCTAGGGTCACCAGGAGGCTGTCAACTCAGCGTTGAAGGGGAAATGAGATCAGGGTAGCCTGATCTACAAACCCAAATCAGAAAATTTCAGTAAAGATCAGATCTAGAAAAGTCAAAATCTGATGAGGGGGGCTAGGGGGGTGAAAACAAGTTTTTCAGATCTAGGGAAACTTGGAAGGAACTAGCTCAGCGTTAGGGGTGTTCTAGAATTCTCAAGCCTTGATCTATTAGCCTATCTTGTCAGATTTCAGAAAAAGTCAATTCCGGAAAAGTTCAGTTTTTAGTGAGGGCGCTAGGGCTGTTTCAGTCAAAAACTCAGATCTAGGTCAAACTGCCAAGAATATGGACAGCGTTGAGGGTGATTTGGACTGTGTGGGACCCGATCTATCCGTCTGTGAAGTCAGAAATCAGAAAAAGTCAAAACCCTAGCAGGTCAAATTTTCAGTGGGGGTTTATGCAGTTTTCTGGCTAAAAATCAGATCTAGGTCAAACCAACAGAAGTTTGACCAGCGTTGCAGTAGATTTGGTGAAGGGGAGGCCCGATCTATGAAACCCAGAAATGGTTTGGCCAAAGATTGGACGATTCCCAGATTTAGTGCTTTTTTTTAGGATTTTTAGTATTTTAGGAGTTTTCATAAAAATTGGAGTAAAGCGAGGTACAATGGAATAAGATCTAAAGAGAAGAGACTTACCTGTTAGATCTTACCTGGAAATGCTTCTAGAAGTCTTTAACAGTGATGATCTTTGCTATCCCGTTCAATTCTGGAAGATCCCAATGATTTCTATGAAGGGTGTAAGCCACAAGCCACCAATGCGCCCCCTATCCTGCATGAGCAAACGTCAACAATATCAGATTTGCCAATACAAGATAAATAAACCAAATGCTACAAGAAAGTAAAACGAAGTAATCATAGATCACAATGAAACTAATGAAAACCCCTTGATCCAAGACGAAAAAAACCAAGTGGGTTGAGGTCCCCCTGCAAAAACGCTCTAGCCAAAACGCCCTCCTATAGGCAAAACAATGATAGCAGAAAAATATAGATCTCACAAGAATTTCCACAATGCTAAGAAGCAGAAGACTATCCAATCACCATTTGAGAACATCAGATGCAAAGCAGATCCCAAAAATATCCACAAAAAAGTCTTTCTATTGTTCAGATCCAAGAGCCAAAGACCCTTTACAAATGAGAAGCTCTCTCCTTTAAATAGAAATGAGAGAACCACAATCCTAACCGAATCCTAACCACTTTCAAAACGAGTGGCTGAGATTAAAAGATAAAATGTTCTAATCAATGGTTGAGATGAGCTCAACATACAATACATGGATCAATATAACCATAAAGTACCAAAGTGGACTAAATCACCCATAAAGAGGGTACCCCACTCAATAAGAAATAAATGAAGCACATGGTGGGTCCATGGAGTGTTGACTAACTCCCTCTGGGTGTCCCCATGGCACAATAAAATAATATAATATTTTAATTCTTTGACTTTGTGCCTACTTGAGGAAATCGTGAACTTCCCAAAAGCTCCAGAAAATAATATAAAAATGCCCAAAAATAGGTGTGGGCCCAATCAGGTGCTGCAACTGCTGGAGAAGGTATGGAGGACATCACTCTCATCATTATGACTCATCCCATCTCATTTCCTTGCCTCAGTGGCCCAAATCGATTTCTTCAATAGCCATTTAATCATTTTTTAATCTGCCTCGGGAAACATAAACCTGCCAAAACAGCCTCCTAGGGTGCCTGTGTTGTCAAACTGAGCCCACCAGGCTCTCTGGGATGGGGGTACTATGGTACAAACAAGTGGCTACACCCCCTATGCCCATACAACGCCCTAGGAGATCCAACTGAAACATCTCCCTGCTCAGAGATATCAACCTGTGAAGAAAAACTGCATCAAAAAGGAAGAATGAGCCTGATCATATCTGCAAATGCCCGGAATTGGAATTAAACTGTCTCATTAGACTCAGAGAGTCCAAATCCATCTAGGGTATATACTCATACCTCTCACAGGTCTCTACTTGATCATCAACCATACCCAATAAACAATATAACCATCTGTAAATGATCAGACACCAATAATAACTCAGACTATCATCCATCTACTGCAAGTGTTATAAGGCTAAGACATGCTCTACAATTCATTCAAGCAACAATCACAACAAGTAGCAGTCATTTCACTGGCGGTACATCAACCAATACATATATAAGGCTTTATTTATTATTACTCAGACTAGACTTTCAAGACTATACTCACTTCATAGCTGTAGTCAATTTGCTAGTGACGGGTGAAGGATGAAATTGACAAGGCTAAGGCAAAGGATGAATTCCTACTTAACATCATGACACTTTGGATATGGAAAGGGAATACTCACTATAACCAATGCCAGACAAACAACAACACAGGGAATGGCAGTGCCTCACAAATGGTTGAATTGTTTAGAGAGTGCTTATTCAACTTAGGCATCATGACTACATCAAACTTGATCCAGTTTCATTAGGATCATGAATTTTATTTCCATGGCATTTTTGGCCTATATGACCCTTTGGGACTTCACAAGTGCTTAAAAGCACAGCTAATCGCAGCTTTCATCTGGGACATATTTATTTTATAAGGTCAGCAATATTTGGATATAGCATATTTTTAACCATTGCTTTTTTTGGACCTTTTCTTATACCCTTCAAGGTCTATTTTAGCTGATTTCATTGCTCTTGCCCTCTTTACATATGTTAAGAAACACAGTTTAGCATTTTCATTTTCCATGGGCGCATGTATAATATTTCCAATATAAGTAGTACATGAGCTTTCAGTTTTAGCCAACAACATCTCAAGTGACCAGGGGGAGTTTTGCACAATGCCAAACATCGGGACAACCAACCAGAATGATTTAGGCATACAATCCAACTCACCAAAGGAAAGTTTTGTCACCAACTCAGAGTCGAGACACAATATAAACAGGGAGGTTTGTCCAACAAAAGTTCTAGCGGGGAAAAGGATCCTCCATGCCATAAGTCAAGAAGTCAGTCGGGTTGAAAACTGAACTGGAAGATAATGGATGGGTGGAGATAGTGAATGATGAAGCCAACACTAGCAAGCCAAAACAATGGTGTGAATGACTACCTCTATTCTCCCTAAGGAGGGTAAAACCAATGAGTATAGATTAAGAACTTCCAAGTCTAAGTAGGGACATCAATACATAATACAAAATACATCCAAGTCCATATAATTATACCTGCCAGATCATGACACCATATGTTAATACATGTCACAAAAATGAGTATAAGAGCAATGATAACCATAACACAATATAAAAAGATGAGTCATAATCATGCAATATAATCCATCTGAAACACCATCTGTCCAATGAGAAAGCACTGATATAAAACTGGGCATCAATAACTGCTCTGTAATGACTAAATGGCTACATCGGTCCTCAAATCTAAGTGTCCTGAGACTCAGTCCTGACATGGGAGAGTACAATAGTCCACTGATACAATAATGATCCGTAAAAAATGCTCATCTCAACATCTCATATGTAAGAGATTTGGCTGAAAAAATGTACTGTGTCTAAAAAATAGAATATGGTAGCCTGGCTACTATATATGTTATAACAGGTTGGTGAGGAAATTTTCACTAGGATTGGATAGTTTGAGGACATGCAGGGAAAAACCACACATAACAAATTGCTCTGATACCACTAACCCAGATTGGATTGAGAATGAAACGAAACAACACCATATTGCACAGATAAGATAAGGCAGAGTGTTACTAGATGGAATGGCAGTCCAAGCCACCGATAATCCTTTGCAGAGAGAGTGACCACTGTCACCTTCATCACTTCTCCCAAACTTCTTTCAAAGTCGAAACCTCCTAGGGGAGAGCCCTATGTACTCCTACCAAAAGACACTTACACATACAAACACACCTTACAAACAAGTGAAGTCAACGTTCAGTGCCTAATGTAGTTTATCAAAAGGTGTAATAGGTGTGTTATCAGCATGAAGGTGGATCATGTAAGTGTAATTACAACAATGTATTGATTCATAAGTAAGCCAATAATGAAGCCAATTGCTTCCAATATGCATATAACTAGAATAGAATGGATATAGCATGAGTTACAAGTAATTTATCATCAAACATATATGGGGGTGCATGCACAACAGTATGCATAACCCAGTAGTTGAAAAAACTGTTAGTAGCAGTATAATAACACTTATTACAATAGTATTGAGTACAATATATGCTTATCCAATCCAACTTGGCAATTCAAATGACATGCATTAAGTACTACCTAACAACGATTTAAAGCTTCCAATTAATATTCACCAGCAGTGTAGATATGTATCTCTGTGTTTATTTTGCAGCCTGTGTATATGAAGGTAAAAACAGTCCACTTTTAGTGGTAATCCATTCTAGCAATTTATACTAACTTTCATTAACCACCGTTTCTTGGTTGTGTCCAGAATTTGAAGGAAGGAGGTAAAGAGGGTTTCCACTGTAAGGGAATCCCTAAGTGTGAAAGGGAAGGCCTGGAACAAGCCTTTACAGACCTAGTTCACATGCCGTGGACTGAGATGGAAGGAAAAGAAGGAAGAAATAGCGAGGGATGAGGCTTAGGATGCAACTGAGAGTAAGGAGAGAGCTGCTGCAAGCTTTTTAGGGTTACAATAGGCTAGAGAAGGAGGGGACGATTGTTAGAGCATCTAGGGACGATAGCCAAAGGTTGAGGGAGAAGACAAAGCAGCCAAGCAAGGAGGTCCGAAGGTGTAGGAGGGCTATTCAGGCCAGACCAAGGGTGGAGGGGGCAGGCCTGAGAGGTGGAAAGAATGAGGCCACAGCAGGGTTGCTGCCACAACAGGACCGAGGGTAGAGAGAGTGAGGCCGAGGCTGCTAAAAGGCTCATTAAAGCTGTTTGAAGGGCAGTCGAGGGTGAATGAACATTTTGGAAGGCTATTAAAGGGGCTTTGAAGGGCAGTGGAAGGGAGGATTAGGGCAGTGAAGGTGAAAGGAATAAGAAACGAGGGTTAGGGAGGTAAGGGAAATGGTTAGCCAAAGTGCCCTAGCCCTAGGGAATCTAAGTAAAAGATGTTTCCCCAAAGAGAAGAATGAACCTAACTAAGCAAACTATCCTAGAAAGCTAAAAGTAAACCCTAGAGGACTCCCACAAGAAGACGTGCCTCTTCTTGCTAAGGTGAAAAAAGGCTGGAAATGGTCTATTCTAGAAGAAATGCAGCCCTAAAGCTACCATTTAGTCATGAACATGCATCATCTACCAACATTTAAACAAAGAGATAAGAAACCAAACCTCCATATGCTAGTGTTTAGCCGACAAATCCAAGCATCTCCTTGCAAGAGAATTTAGCCAAAGAACACCAAGAAAAGCTTTCCTAACCAAGAAAAACTTCCTCAAGAGGAACACATCTTCTCCAAAAATAGCCTAAATAGCCTAAATAAACGAATCACTTCGAACGAAAGGCTGGAGCGAGCTGGAAGGGGGGCGTCATGCCCCTACTAACCTCGAGATGTCGTAAAATCGCTCAACTCCCCCCTCAAACAACATGTACGACCTGGTGAAGGAGAGAACGCCTTGATGAGGAAGAGTGCCCAGGAGAGAAGGCTCCAGTTGAATCAAAGGCCAAGAGGGTGTCCATGTGGCTGTAAAGTCTCATAGCTGAAACAAAAGCTATCAAAGCAAGTATGCATGGCATGTAGTCATGTGACCCAGTGACCAACCTCTAGGAGCCGTAGACACCAACCGTGAGGTTAAAAACCCCAATAAAGGGCAATCAACAGTGTCGTTAAACCATAGTACTTCTAAAGGAAGAGTCAAAGGGCCCTTCCATGACTAACGCTACTGAATAATACCCTTCCTGGTCAAAGAATGGGCCTTTCTCTTTGGGGTATATTTGAAGGTGCGCTGGGTACAGGTGCAGCGTAACACTCGCTCCAACTGCACAACGAGTGCCCTTCCCAGGGGTGCTCAAGAACCTATGAATCTTTTGGTACCTGTAGACCTACACACACATCAAATATACAAGGGATTAAAAGCATCATTAGGCAGACACTTTCGTTCTGCCTTGTCCAAATAAGATGAAATAAACAACTAAGAGTAATATGACTAACAGACTAACAAACGAACGAACTAACTAATTAACTAACACAATAATAACGAATATCAAACAATGTCAGAGAAGTACCTCTTAAGTGCCTGCTTGTTGACAGGTAGAGGAATCTTCTCACCATCCATGTGACTCAGACGGAACACATTTGGACCTGCAATGTTAGTAATCTGATATGGACCCAACCAAAGATTGTCAAACTTACCATGTTTACCTGGGTCTTCTCTTCTTTTATCCCATAGAAGGATGAGGTCCCCAATTTGAAGATGGCATTGACGATCCTTGTTGTGAATTTTTCTTTAACTTTGTCTTGGTGTTCTGTCAGGTCATTGAAGGTCTTTTGGCAGTTCTCATCGAGTTCTATTAGGCTGTTGATTCTTCGTTGATATATATCTGGATCATCCATATTTTGTTGGAGGATCTTGTATACCGGCAATTTCAAATTAATCAGCAAAGTGACATCCAAGCCATACACCAATTCGAATGGACTTTTCCCAGTTGATTCCTTTGTAGTGATCCTGTCCGCCCATACTGCATACCTTAACTTACTATCCCAACACCTCTTATTATCGCCCACGGTCTTTCTTATGATACTCATCAGATTCTTGCTACTTGATTCAACGAGTCCATTACCTTGAGGATAATAATTTGAAGAGTGTGACACTATGATACCATATTTGAAACAGAATGTGGATAGCTCTCCTCCATTGAAAGCCTTTGCGTTATCTGTCACGATCTTAACTAGAGTTCCGAACCGAGTGATAATTTTGTCTTCTAAGAAGTCCGTGATAACGTTCGTTGTAGCTTGCTTCGTTGGAATGGCTTCGACCCACTTAGTAAAGTAATTTGTAGCTGTCAGGATCCATTTATGTCCATTGCTTGAATTTTGTTTAAATTCACCGATGAAGTCGAGACCCCATTGTTGAAATGGTGCTTCAATCATAATAAGTTGAAGTGGCAATGCTGCAAGCCTCCGTCTTCCTGTGAAAAGCTGGAAAGGATGACAACTATGTACGTACCTCTATACATCCTGGAAGATACTGGGCCAATAATATCTTGATCTCAAAATCTTATGAGCTGTAGTGGAAGCTGCATGGTGACCACCGCATATTCCTTGGTGGAATTCTTTCATTAGTTCTTTTGCTTTGGCTGGTTCTACACATGTAAGAATGACGTTGTCTGGATTTTTCCATCCCAATCCTTGAACCGATCTTGAAGCCAAATCCACGAGGCAATACTTGGAAGCTTTCAACTTTAGGGATCTCTTCTTGTGATCTAATAAATGAGCCGGGAAAGATAGATTCAACAGATAATACACTATGTCTGTGTACCAATCACACTGAGCTATTCATTCTGTGACTGCCGAGATCATAGGTGTCGCATCTTCTTTTAAATCAAGGGTTTCTTCATTTCCTTTTGCCAATAACTGAGCCAAACCTCTGCCTCTGACTAACTTAGTGGGTTCGATTTCCAAGTCATAATCCTGAAATTTTGCAATCCACTTAGCTCTAGTAACCAAGCCATCCTATTGCTTAAGTATCTTTTTGACTGCAGGGTGTGGAACATATGCCATAATCTTTGAGTATCCAACGAACACCTTGAAATGCTTCAATGACATCACTAATGCGTATGTGTGCTTTTCCATGCTGTGATACTTCATTTCTGTACTACTTAGGGCCTTACTCATGAATGCAATAGGCTGCTCTTCATTCTTATCATTCTCTTGTAGGAGGACTCTTGCAATAGTGTTAGTGGAAGCAAAAGAGAAAATATGAAATGGTTTAGAATAAGTAAGGCTTACCAGCACCGGTGCTTGAGTAATAGCTTCTTTGACATCTTCAAACGCTTTCTTGGCTTCGTCGGTCCACCTAAAATCTGCATCCTTTTTAAGCAACTTATTCAAAGGTTTAGTAATCTCAGTAAATTTAGGAATGAACCTATGAATAAAACTTATTTTTTCCGAAGAAGGATCTTAAAGCCTTTAAAATTTTCAGCCACATAATTTCTTTAATAGCTTTAACCCTTTCCGGATCAATCTTAACACCTTCTTTAGTAACAACATGGCCAACTTACCTTCAACGACGCCCAAAATTGATTTTTTAGGGTTTAAAGAAATTCCATACATGCCACAACGTTCAAATACCTATCAAAGATATTTGATGTGATCCTTTCTTCTTTTGGAGTAAATTGTGAGATCATCTTCATATATCTCCAAGATCTTCTGTAATATATCTCTAAAAGCATAATCTATAGCTCTCTGAAATGTGGCCCCAACATTCATTAAACCAAAAGGCATGCACAAGTATTGGTAAGTGCCCCAAGGAGTGGTAAAAGCAGTCATTTCTTGATTGTCCCTCTTTACGACCAATTGATTGAAGCTTGAGAAACCATCTAGAAACGACATCATCTCTAACCCTGTAATCCTTTGCAGTAGGAGCTCCATGTTTGGGAGTGGATAATTGTCTTTCTTAGATACTGTATTGAGGTTCCTGAAATTGACACATACCTTGATGTCACCCGTCTTCTTTCTAGATGGAACAGGATTGAAAAGTCATTCCGAATACCTTATCGGACTATGATCTTTGCTCTTACCATCTTTTCCGATTCCTTCCTAACCAGCGGGGTTAGCTTAGGATTCAGTTTCCTTAACTTCTGTCGATGTGGCTTTGCATTTTCTTCCAATGGTATGGCATGCTAAATGATGTTCTTGTCATAAGTCTTGAGCTCATTATAGGACCAAGCAAACACGTCCCTGAATTCTCGAACTAAATCAATGATTTCTTTTCTTTCTTGAGAGTCCAGTACTTTACCAACCTTTATAGAATGCGGATCTTCCTGAGAACCAACATTTACTTCTTCGTATTTGGAATTCGAAGCCGTATCTGCCTTCAATTTGCGTCGGTCATTTCTATCAAACTTCTTTTCTAATGAGACTCTTTCCATAGGGATAGTGTTATACCGAGGTTCTTCAATAGATCCCTCTTCTCTCCAATCAACCTGATTACCCGCATATTCCTCCACACTGGCCATGAACCTACAAATCTGCTTGTCGTCGTCAATACTTCCCAATTAGCGAAGTTGTCTGGTACTGACGGGCGAAATATTACTTGCACTTTACATGTATCATGTACTTCATCAATGGATCAAAGACAGAGGCAAAAACCGCAAGAGCATCCGCTGTTTGGTTTTGTTCTCTTGGTATCGCTTGCAAAGAGATAGCTTGGAAATCTTCGGTAGCGATTTTGACTGCATCCCTGTATCTTTTTAGTCGCATCTTTTTGCAAGAGAAAATGCCTTTTACTTGACATACAACCAGGAGGTCAGAATCACCTATAACATGTAATAATTGAATGCCATAATCCTTTGCAACATTTAGCCCGAGTAGAAGAGCTTCTTATTCAACAACATTATTTGTACCATAAAATTCCAATTTAAATGAAAAACATTGCTGCTCATGCTTATGGGAAATCAATACGATACCTACGCCCATACTTGCCCCATCGAAATATAAGATCTAAAACTTATCAATGTCCCTCTAAGGAGGAAAATCTATGGCGATTACTGCATAAGAGACAATATCATGTTGGTAAATATATTCGTTCTCAGGCTCTGTAGGACCTTCTACATGATGTTTCCTCATCGTTTCCCTCTACAGAGTGATGTAGCTTCCTTCCGGAGTGGGAATCGTAGCATAAGATAGATCCATTTGTAGGCTGCCTCCTAGGTCTGCTCCAAACTTTCTTGATAAGAGCATTCCCCAAAGATTCCAGAAGATCAATCACCACAATATCCATTTTTATGCTTATGCTGGTGGGATGGACAGCTAGTTGTACTGGGATGTCGACTACCACGTTGGAAACCTTTACTTCTTTGGAGTCCATGGAGCAAAAATTCCTGTACGGTCTTGAATCCTGCAACCCTAACCTATTCATCACAGCTAAGGGCATAACATTAGTAGATGCCCTCGAATCAAACATGCAATTATGTAAAATCCAATCACCAATGCATAAAGAAATAAAGAAAGGTTCGTGTGTAGGATTCTTATTCTCTGTTGGCAGCATGTTTGATAGTATAATCAATGCATCCTTGCATTCTTCAACTTGATTGATTCCTGATTGTTTCTCTTGGGTCCCTTCTTGAAGATGTAGTAACTCAATAACTTGCTTTCTTACCGAGGGAATCTTGACCAATTATGTCAGGAGCATTGGGACCTTCATAGAACCTAGATTACCTGTAACGTCAATATTTCGGGGTTCATCAGTAACCAAATCAATCAAAGACTTACTTGAACCTACCGTGGGTGGAAAAGGAGCCTTTGCCCTCTCCATATTTGTCGATGAGAGCTTCCTTTGTCTTTGGTAAACATTACTAGGGGTCCTATTTTCATACCATTTCCGGATTAGCTCTCGGTTAGGCATTTCCTTGAGGATCTTGTTTACCTTTTCCACATCAATTGAATTTCTTCTAACTTTCTGCATATTTTCATTAGATAAACCGAACTGCTAGTTTTCAAATAGATTGCATACCTTTGCATCATCTTCCTCGAATGGAGTGTTGTTTTTTGTGTATTCCAAATACAGGGCATAAGTTCTTTCGTCATGGAAACTGCGACATGCCCTGTAGTAATATGGGAATTCACTTACCGCATTGGTTTGTTCCAAGGAGGAGCGAGGTCTCTGCTGCGTAGGAGCTTTGTTGAAGTTCTTTGGAGGAAATATAGGTGTACTTGGTTGCTGTCCCCTTTCCAACTGTACGATTATGTTTTGCATGCTTGTATTTAGTTGAGTCATATCAACTCTTAACTGCCACATTTCTTCAAACAAGATATTCATCGGATCTGGACCTTTGCTGGAAGTGGAGGCTTTATCTTTGTTCTTTGGTTCTGGTTTTTCCCTTGAATATCCGAACGTATCCGGTCTCCTTGCTGCTTTCCAACTATTATCAAGAACCCTCACCTTCTTCTTAGCAGATGGGAGATCAACTGGTCTATCTAGGCTTAGGTGGAACATGAAATCACCCGTGAAAGCGTTTAAATAATATGACAGAACCATCGCATCTGGAGGCTTACAATCTGCGGGAAATTTTTTAACAATCTTGTCAAACCTACGATCAAACTCATCAATTGTTTCATTTTTACTTCTTTTCATAGTCATTAATGTATTATTTAACAGTGTCGGGTCCTTCTTTTCTTGCCACCTATAAAATAATTTTTTCTTTAAATCAGCATAAGTAGCTATGCTATTAGCAGGTACAGACTTGAACCATTCAGCTGTATCATTAGTTAGACAAGAAGCAAAAGCTATGAATTTAACATCCAGATGAGAAGTATCAGTGAGGATAAAGCACCTTTCCATACCATCCCAATGTTGAGCAACAAAAATTTCATAAGAACAAGAAAACAAAGGAAATTCTCTAATGTCTTTAAATTTCAACATTTGGTTAGGGTATCCAGCAATATTTGTGAAATCAAATGTAGTAAAAGAAGATATGTTTGCGTTAGTACTAGGATCAATAAAAAGCTTATTTATATTGGTTAGAGTATCAAATGCTAGTTGACCACTTACCAATCTCTCCTGAATTCAATCTTTCCTTTTTAACAATATATGGGTCAGGTTGGGGAGGAGTGTACCTTTGAAATTGGTCCTTGTTGGATACCTTTTAGGATTATTTACCAATGGAGTTGCCAGGAAAGACCTGCAAAGTTAGTCTAAGCAAGCCTTACCAAGGTACGGAACAAGGGACGTACTTGAGCTCTCGGTGGAGTCTCTAGATAAACCTGTTAGGTTAGCCATTGTGGAAGATATAAATTTTAAACACAAGGATGTATCTGAAGACTTACCAACAATGTCGTTCTTTCCGGGATATGTCACCTCAACAATTCGAGGTCCTCGACAACAACACCAAAATGTTACTGGATGGAATGGCAATCCAAGCCATCGGTAAGCCTTTGCAGAGAGAGTGACCACTGCCACCTTAATCACTTCTACCAGAATTCTTTAAAAGTCAAAACCTCTTAGGGGAGAGCCCAATGTATTCCTGCCATTAGACACTTACACATACAAACACACCTTACAGACAAGTGAAGTCAGCGTCCAATGCCTAATGGAATCTATCAAAAGGTGTAATAGGTGTATTATCAACATGAAGGTGGATCATGTAAGTGTAATTACAACAGTGTATTGATTCATAAGTAAGCCTTTGCAGAGAGAGTGACCACTGTCACCTTAATCACTTCTACCAGACTTCTTTGGAAGTTGAAACCTCCTAGTGGAGAGCCCAATGTACTCCTACCAAAAGACACTTACACATACAAACACACCTTACACACAAGTGAAGTCAATGTCCAATGCCTAATGGAGTCTATCAAAAGGTGAAATAGGTGTATTATCAACATGAAGGTGGATCATGTAAGTGTAATTACAACAGTGAATTGATTCATAAGTAAGCCAATAATGAAGCCAATTGATTCCAATATGCATATAATGAGAATAGAATGGATACGACATGAGTTACAAGTAATTTATCATAAAACAATTATGGGGGTGCATGCACAACAATTCGCATAACTCAGTAGTTGAAAAACTGTTAGTAGCAGTATAATAACACTTATGACAACAGTATTGAATACAATATATGCTTGTCCAATCCAACTTGGCAATTCATATAACATGCATTAAGTACTACCTAGCAACGATTTAAAGCTTCCAATTAATATTCACTAGCAGTGTAGATATGTATCTCTGTGTTTATTTTGCAACCTGTATATGAGGGTAAAAACAATCCACTTTTAGTGGTAATCCACACTAGCAATTTATACTAACTTTCATCAACCACTATTTCTTTGTTGTGTGCAAAATTTGAAAGAGGGAGGTAAAGAGGGCTGCCACTGTATGGGCAGCCCTAAGGGTGAAAGGGAAGGCTTGGAACAAGCCTTTACAGACCCAGTTCACAGGCTGTGGACTGAGATGGAAGGAAAAGAAGGAAGAAATGGTGAGAGATGAGGCGTAAGGAGCAACTGAGAGTAAGGAGAGAGTTGCTACAAGTCTTTTAGGGTTACATTGTTGATGTATTTGTAACTTCGGAAGATATTTTGATGTATATCATCATTGTATGTTGTTGTACCCCATTGAAGATGTGCTTGCCTCCTTTCGGGATGCCTTTAGTGTGTATAGACCTTGACGTACAACCTCCGTTGTAAGACGGGGCAATAGTCCCCACTGTAACATCATGTAATGTATTTTTGGAGTCTCTTTAGGAGTAGCCGACCTTGTTAGGGTAAGAGGTCGGCCCCAGTCATGTAATAGGTCAGTCACTTAAAAGGTATAAATAGGGAGGCACCCTCCCTCATTTATACACACCTCACACTCACTCAAGTTCGCATGAGAGAGAGAGAGGGAAGGAGGAGAGATAGATAGCTGCTGAAGACTTCTTATTACTGGGTTCGTTCATCTTATAATACAGTCTTTGTGACTCTACTATTCTGAGGAAGTTTGTAATGTTTTCTCCTTAATGGTTTCCTCAGTAAAAATTTGTCTTGTGTATCTGTTTAATCGCATATTGATGTACTTGTTATTCGTTCAGATAAAGATCTTAACTAAGCTAATAAGATCTAGAAAAACTAACATGGTATTAGAGCCTCTCTGAACGAAGGCACTATGCAACAACGGAAACTAGGGCTTCCTAGTTCAAGGACTTCTATCCATAGATCTTCAAGAAAAAAGGGCTAGGATAACTCGCCTCAGTAGGGTGCATCTTTTGGTGGAAGCAATTTTAGATTTGAAGAAGTTTCAATTTTGACCCTGTCACTGGTGCCAGAAGAAACTAGGGCATCAAGTTTCAGAGGCTTCCCACCTCAGTCTTCAGAAAAGGACCCTGTTGACCAACTCACCTTGAGGAGGTGCATCTTTCTGGCCAAACAAAATTCCCAAACTCCAAGTTTAGAAAATTAGGGTTTCTTTGACAAACCCTAGGTCAGCCAACTTCGGAACGAGGTCAAACACCTCAAATTGGTAAGATCTAAATCTTTGCTATTTCCATTTGAGATTCTCATTTGAAAAAATGACTCACCATACTCAGCTTGAGGACAAGCTTGGAGGGGCTGATAACTTTCGAGCATGGAAGTATAGAATCTCCCTGATCCATGAAGAAAAATGATTTGGATCAGTACATTGATGGAGAAGTTCTAGAGCCAGAGGGAGATGAGACTAAGGATACTCATAAGAAATCGGTTAAAACCAAGAGAATCATTGTAGATTCAATCAAGGATCACCTCATCCCCCATGAGTCATCATTCAAGAAACCGAAGGAAGTATTTGATGCCTTGACAAAGATGTTCAAAGGGAAGAACATCACCCGAAAGATGAATTTGAGGAACCCGTTGAAGAATGTGAAGATACAGGACTCAGAGTCTATACAGTCCTGCTTCACAAGGGTTGCTCAAATCAAAGAACAACTTGAAGCAGTTGAAGAGAATGTCGAAGAAGGAGAAATTGTGATCACTACCTTGAATGGTCTCCCTAGATCATGGGACTCATTCATTCAAGGAATCTGTGCAAGAAGGAAGTCGATCTCTTTTAGCCGACTTCGAGAAGAATGCACACAAGAATAAGCTCGACTCGTAACAAGAGAAGAGAAGATGGGAGCAACTGAAGATCAAGCTGTCACAGTTAACACTGGGAAGAACTACAAGAAGGAGAAGGAGAACCATCATCACAACAAGGAGGACAAGAAACAAAAGAAGATCAAGAGAGATCCTTCCAATGTTTGATGCTATACTTGTGATGAAAAGTGACACTTTGCAAGAGACTGTCCCATCAGGAAAAAGAGACACCATGCTCATGTTGCCAAAGACGATGAACCAACAAACAAAAGATTCAGAAGAGAGAAGGATGATTTAGATGAAGAGTATGTGCTAATCTCAGCACTTACGGGCACTGTCTCACATGAAGAGCAGTGATTGACTTGTGGATAGTGGGGCATCTAAACACATGACAGGATACGAAGAATCATTCGTCAATATGTTTGAGCATGAGTCACCTCGCAAGGTGAAACTTGGGGATGATTATCAATACCCGATAAAAGGAAGTGGAGAAGCTTCATACAAGCTAGACTCTGAGAAATCTTTAAAGATGAAGGGTGTGCTATATGTTTCAAGATTGAAGAAGAATCTTCTCTCCATCTCTGCACTAGATGCAAAGGGAATGAGGGTTTCATTTGTCATTGGCCAAGTTCTAATGTGGCCTAAAGGAAAGACAATAGATGATGCAACAGTGATTGGAGAAGAAGATGAAGGCTTGTACAAGCTAAAGGGACAACCTGAACAAGCATTGGTTCATGAGTCAATAGAACCAAGTGAACTATGGAACCAAACGCTTGCACATGTGCACTACAAAGCACTACTGATGGCAAGCAAAGCAGTCTCTGGACTTCCAGAGATCCAGGCAAAGCATGAAGGCATTTGCAAAGGATGTGCACAAGGACAAAATGCAAAAAAGACATTTCCCAGTAGTGAAAGCAAGGCTAAAGAAATACTGGAGATAGTACACTCGGATGTATGCGGACCCATGACTTCTAGCTCATTAAGCGAGTATGTGTACTATGTTTCCTTTATAGATGATTTCTCACGTAAGACTTGGATATATTTCTTGAAAGGGAAGAATGAAGTATTCACTAAGTTCAAGGAATATAAAGCCTTGGTCGAGAACCAAATTGAAAGGAAGATCAAGACTCTGCGGTCAAATAATGGTGGAGAATTCACCTCGAAAGAATTTGAGGAACTCTGCAGAGAGTCTGGGATTAAGAGGGAGTTGAGCAATCCATATTATCCTCAGCAGAATGGGGTTGCGGAACAAAAGAATCGAACCATAATGGAAGCAGGGAAAGCAATGCTACATGACCAGGATCTTCCTATGCACCTTTGGGCGGAAGCAGCAAGGACAACTCGGTATGTACAGAACCGTACTCCTCATTGAGTACTTGACAACAAAAATTCGGAAGAAGCTTTTTGAGGAGAGAAACCAGAAGTCAGCCATCTTAGAATATTTGGCTGTCTGGTGTACATACATATCCCAAAGGAGAATAGGACCAAGCTCGATCCTTTTGGGAGGAAGGGTATATTCGTAGGATACAGTGGTACATCAAAGGCCTACTGAATATACTTCCTAGGATTCAAGAAGTTTGGCATCAAAAGAGATATAACCTTTGATGAAGACTCAACATACTTTAGATCCAGGAGGCTACCAATTCAAGAGGTCGAGGAACCTGAAGAAACGAGAGTCCGAGGTATGGAATTTGGAGAAGCAATTCCAGAAAACCATGAAGTTCATGACATGGTAGAACCACAAGAGCCGGTAGAGACACTTCTCGAGAAGGACTCTCACAAGAGGAAACCAACATGGGCACGGGAGGTCATACAAGAAGCAGAAAGGTATGGCGCTCCAGAAGGAATACATAGAAAAAGGAAAAGACCAAAGCCTTACAACAACTATGTGGCCCTGCTGTGTGACATCATTGACAAGGAACCTTCCACCTCTGAAGAGGCTGCAAAAAAGAAAGAATGGAAGGATGCCATGATCGAGGAGTATTAGTTGATCATGAAGAATGATGTCTGGGAGATAGTTTCGATACTTGAAAAGAAGTCTGTCGTGACTTCGAAGTGGATCTACAAGATCAAGCATGCTGCAGATGACAACATTGAGAAATACAAGGAAAGATTCGTAGCACAAGGCTTCTCACAGAAAGAAGGCATAGACTACGAGGAGACATTTGTACCTGTGGAGAGGTACACTTCCATTAGGTCCATACTTGCATTGGCTGCAATTATGAAATGAAAGATACACCAGATGGATGTCAAGACAACATTCTTGAATGTTGTAGTCGAGGAGGAAGTATATGTAGAACAACCACTGGGATTTGAGACACATGACAGGCAGACTCATGTGTGCAAATTGAAGAAGGCCTTGTATGGATTGAAACAGGCACCGAGGACATGGTACGACAGGATGGATAACTTCCTGATGAGCCTAAGCTTTACCAAGAATAAAGTGGATTCCAACCTTTACTTCAAGGTTGAAGGCGAAAAACCAGTGATGCTCCTGCTATATGTTGATGACCTGTTCTTAATGGGCGAGTGTGAACTCATTAAAGATGTAAGGAGGAGACTTGCTACAGAGTTCGAGATGAAAGAACTAGGTATGATGCACTACTTCTTAGGCATGGAGGTGTGGCAGAGTGCAGATGGGATTTTCCTTAGTTAAGGAAAGTATACAGTGGAGATTCTGAAGAGATTCAAAATACTGAACTGTAAGGCGATAGCCACACCTATGGCATCAAACTTGAAGCTTATGTGTGATGCTTCATCAAAGTCAGTTGATGCCATGATGTATCGTCAGATGATTGACCCATTGATGTATCTGACGAATACGAGACCATGCATATGCTTTGATGTGAACACCCTAAGCCAGTTCCTGACAGATCCGAGACATGTTCACTTGATAGCTGCAAAGCATGTATTGAGGTACCTAAAGGGTACAGTGGATTATGGGCTCAAGTATGATGCAAATCATAAGATTAACCTACACGGTTATGTTGATTCGGATTGGGCAGGTAGCACCACTGATAGGAAGAGCACTTCAAGTTGTTGCTTCAGTTTGGGATCAGGCATGATCTCCTGGTTTAGAAGGAAATAGTCCTGCGTGATGCTGAGTACAACCGAGCAAGAGTATGTTGCTGCTTGCTCGACTAGTTGCGAGGCAGTGTGGTTGCAGAAGTTATTGTCTGATTTTGTTTGATCTCCAATTAAATGTGACTTGTATCTTTTGCGACAATCAGAGTTGTGTGAAGCTGTCGGAGAACCCTGTGTTCCATGACAAGTCGAATCACATAGAGATCAAGTTCCACTATATCAGGGATATGGTGCGGAGAGGAGCAATGAAGCTCCAGTACGTGGCAACGAACGAGTAGATATCTGATGTGTTGACTAAGCCTCTAGCCAGAGTGAAGTTCGAGTACTTCAGAGAAAGACTTGGTGTGATCCAGAACGATACCCCTCGAAAGAGGGAGTGATGAGTTCTAGCATAGCTGGAGAGACAGGTTGTCTGAGCGTAGAATCCCGGCGAAGATCGTAGGTTGCTCAGACGTAATCAGTCTTGTAGGTTGTCCTTGGATGTAATAAGTCCTGGCGAAGCTCGTAGGTTATCCTTGGACGTAATCAGTCCTGATATGTTTCTATGCTAGAAATAGCAAGAGACCAGAAGACACAAATGCATGATATCTCACATGGGAAATGAGACAAGTTGTCCAAGTGGAAAAGACCTTGGTGTAGTAGGTTGCTCGGACGTAATCTGTCCTGTAGGTTGTTTGAGTGTAAATACGAGTCCTGGCGTGATACACAGGTTACTCAGATGTAGTCAGTCTTGAGACAGGTTATCCGAATGTAAATATGAGCCCTGGCATGGTACACTGGTTATTCGGATGTAATAAGTCCTGTGGGTTGTCCGAGTGTAAATAGGAGCCCTGGTGTGGTACGCAGGTTACTCGGATGTAATAAGCCCCGAAGGTTGTCTGAACGGAAAAGATCCTGGACACAGGTTTTTCAAATGTAATAAGTCCTTGAGGTTGACCTGGAACGTAAAATCCCTTGTGTAGTAGGTTGTTCGGTCATAATCAGTCCTTACATATAGATCTATATATGCGTGTGTTCCCATGTTGGAGATGACAAGGTCACAAGGCACTTGAGGTGCACCTAGGTAGTTCTCCTATGATGGTAGAACGCAGGTTGACCGTGGAGAAACGTAATGCACTTGGTGTGCTCATAGGAAATTCTCACATAGTGGAAATTGCAGGTTGTGTCGATGACGTGAAAGATCCTGGCATACTTCTATGGTGATAGAACGTAGGTGGTTTGCATTTGGGTTGTGCTTTGTGTGCTCTGTGTGTTTTGTTTTGTTTTGTGAAGGACAAAAGAGATGATCTACATACGATGAGATAAAGGTAGGAGATGCAGGTTATTGCCGTGGCAATGTAAAGCAGGTCCTGGACTGTTCCTATGCGATGGCTTGCTCGTAGATGTGATGAAGACCTGAATGAGGACTAGGCCTACACCCAATATGAAAAAGAGTTGGCTCTGTAGAAACTTCCGATGACAGATAGTACCATTCGATGATCGATAAGAAGATAATGATGGAAACAACTATGATGATGACTAGACCAGATGTGTTGATGACTGTGGAAGAGAGAGAATACCTTCCTAGTTAAGAGGGAGTGTTGATGTATTTGTAACCTTAGAAGATATTCTGATGTATATTATCATTGTATGTTGTTGTACCCCCATCAGAGATATGTTTGCCTCCTTTTGGGATGTCATTATTGTGTATATACTCTAGACCATGAGGTACCTCCATTGTAGGTCGGGGCAATAGTCCCCAGTGTAACATCATGTAATGTATTTTTGGACTCTCTCTAAGAGAAGTCGGCCTTGTTAGGGTAAGAGGTCAGCCCCAGTCATGTAATAGGTCAGTCACTTGAAAGGTATAAATAGGGAGGCGCCCTCCCTCATTTATACACACCTCACACTCACTCGAGTTCGCATGAGAGAGAGAGAGAGAGAGAGAGAGACAAGGAGAAGACTTCTTATTACTTGGTTTGTTCATCTTACGATACAGTCTTTGTGACTGTACTATTTTGAGGAAGTTTGTAGGGTTTTCTCCTTTATGGTTTCCCTGGTGAAAATATTTTTGTCTTGTGTATATGTTCTATCTTATGCATATTGCTGTACTTGTTATTCTTTCAGATAAAGATCCTAACTAAGCTAATAAGATCTAGAAAAACTAACATACAACATGCTAGAGAAGGAGGGGAGGACTGTTAGAGCAGCTTGGGATGACAACCAAAGGTTGAGGGAGAAGACAAAGCAACCGAGCAAGGAGGTCCGAATTTGTAGGAGGATTGTTCAAGCTAGACCCAGGGTGGAGGGGGCTGGCCTGAGAGGTGGTAGAAGAGAGAGAAGAGTGGCCAAGGGATAAGGGTTGTTGCCACAACAGGCCTGAGGGTAGAGAGAATGAGGCTGAGGCTGCTAGCAGGTCTATTAAGGTTATTTGAAGGGAAGCCGCGGGTGAATGAAGTTTTTGGAGGGCTGTTAAAGGGGCTTTGAAGGGTAGCGAAAGGGAGGATTAGGGCAGTGAAGGTGAAAGGAATAAGAAACAAGGGTTATGGAGGTAAGGGAAATGGTTTGCCAATGTGACCTAGCCCTAGGGCATCTAAGGAAAATATGTTTTCCCAAAGAGAAGAATGAACCTAGCTAGGCAAACTATCCTAGAAAACTAAGGGTAAACCCTAGAGGGTTCCCACAAGAAGACATGCCTCTTCTTGCTAAGGTGACAAAAAGGCTAGAAATGGCTTATTCTAGAAGAAATGCAGTCCTAAAGCTACCATTTAGTCATGAACATGCATAATCTACCAACATTTAAACAAAGAGATAAGAAACCAAACCTCCATGTGCTAGTGTTTAGCCAACAAATCCAAGCATCACCTTGCAAGATAATTTAACCAAAGAACACCAAGAAAAGCTTGCATAACCAAGAAAAACTTCCTCAAGAGGAGCGCATATTCTCCAAAGATCCCTAGTTAGGGTAAAAGAGTAGCATAGTAATAATCCCACTTATCTCATGTCTTAAAATGAAGTGAGGAGATCTATTTATATGATCTCACACTCACTTTTTACAAAAATATCTAGGCCGACATGCCTTTGAAATGCCAATTTAAAATTATAAAATGTCAACTTAAAACTAAAACAAAATAATAATAAAAAAAGGCCTAATGTGGGCTCAAGGTAGGCTACCTGGGGTATTTTTCCCCTAGGTGCCAAAAATAGCTTAAATAAGTGAACCACTCTGAACAAAAAGCTGAAGTGAGCTGGAAGGGGGGGCGTCATGCCCCTACTAACCCCGAGATGTTGTAAAGTCCCTCAACACCCCCCTCAAACAACATGTACTACCTGGTGAAGGAGAAAACGTCTTGATGAGGAAGAGTGCCCAGGAGAGAAGGCGCCAGCTGAATGAGAGGTCAGGAGGGTGTCCATGTGGCTGTCAAGGAAGACCAAAGTCTCATAGCTGAAACAAAAGCCATCAAAGCAAGTATGCATGGTGTGTAGTCATGTGACCCAGTGACCAACCTCTAGGAGCCCCGGACACTGACCTTGAGGTTAAAAACCCCAATAAAGGGCAGTCAGCAGTGCCATTAAGCTATAGTACTTCTAAAAAAAGAGTCAAAGGGCCCTGCCATGACTAACGCTACTAAGTAATACCCTTCCTGGTCAAAGAATGGGCCTCTCTCTCTCTGGGGTATATCTGAAGGTGCGTTGGGTACAGGTGCAGTGTAACAATAGAGTATTGCAGTGAAATCGAAATTCTGTTACAGAACCAACACAAAAAACACTGCA
This sequence comes from Pseudotsuga menziesii, assembly GCA_001517045.1. Lineage (NCBI taxonomy): Eukaryota > Viridiplantae > Streptophyta > Pinopsida > Pinales > Pinaceae > Pseudotsuga > Pseudotsuga menziesii. The sequence goes on along the minus strand of LPNX010175977.1, from coordinate 1,051,847 downwards.
ATGTACATAGCACTACAAAGTGGCTAGAGTAGTGGTAGCTTATCTCTGAGAAGAGATGTGAAAACTACTTGCATTTGCAAAAGATCCATTACTAGAGGCTGAAATTACCTTTTAACATAATGCCCAAAACTCTAACCTTAGGAGTTGAGGTGGAGAAAGGAATGCTGGTGCTAGGGAGCCAAGTTGACACGTCAACTTCTTGTGGCCATAACATTCACATACAAACACTGTTTTGAGGGTTCTCTGGACTGTTATGGAACTTATTATGACCTATATGTGTTTGGCCAAGTTGGCCGTCAAAATTGCCAAAAACAAATTGGATGGGCCCAAAAAATGCACCGGAAGTTCAAGATCTGCAAAACTGCTGTAAATCTGACAAGGTTTCAGGTTGTTTTTGAGATGATTGCAGTCCTGAATGGCTACATGGATCATTTTGTGGTATACTGGCTTTGGAAATACTGATTCTATATAATTTAAATTTTATCTAGATGCCTTTTGTTTCATAGTTATGTAAGCTAGTTAGTCCTTGCACTAAATTTGACACAGATAAGATAAGATAATTTTATTAATGTCCAACAAATGACCAGGTGATACATAGCATTCTATACAGGTAGTTACATATGGTAATTAGAAGGAATATTTCAATGTGTCGACTTGTATTATGAACATTTAATTTACCCCAACCTCGCTTCAAGCTGCTAACCTTTAAATTAAGGAAGTAGGAGGTTTTGTTACTGAAATTGCTTAACCATGCTTTTACACCTTTGGCTTCCTTCCCTTCCATCAAGTTTTCTACCAGTTCATCCATTAATCTTCTGAATAGTTAGGTAATACCACTCACGGCACTGAGATTCCTAATGTTCGAGAAAAAATGCCAGTTAAGCATGTTTCTTGGACTGGAATTCAAAGTATTTTTGACCACAATCACTGCTCACAGACTAATTGAGAAACACAGTAATATATTTACAGGGAAAGAGGGTGATGTTGATTGATTTGTCACTACCTATGCAGCAATTTTGATGCCTAATATTTGGAAATAAATAACTTCTGGGGATGGTTGGTGGATCAACAATGTCAAGTTCCTTTTTGAACCAAAATGTATAACTATCCTGCACTTTTCTTTTTAGAAGACTGATGGTTTATTATGGCTGCAGGCTTCACTGGTATTGATGATCCGTATGAGCTACCAGAAAATTGTGAGGTATGCAATATATCTTTCTTTGAGCTAAAATTTGTCATGTCTTTTTCCTGGATTTTCTTACCTTTTGAGCATTTGGTAACTTAAATGAGTTTGTTGCCTTTATCTTGAATGCTTATACATTTCTCATGTTTTCTGAATGTTTGTTGAGTGAATTTTACGTTATTCTCTAAATGCTTTTATCCAATAACAGTTGTCTCGCTAGTATGAAATGTAATTTTTTTGTTGTACATGGATGATTTTACGCTTTCTTTTTGATATGATAAAATTTGATTATAATAATTTCAACACATTGTAAAGACAGATCAAAATTGGGTTTGATTGACAGTCAAGCCAGCCCTAACTCACTAAGGGTTCTGAGTGACAAAATTTAAAAGACCATAACTGTCACAAATTTTATAATGTTCTGACCTCTTATACATGAAAATTTACTTTCACAAAAGATCAAACAGGTTCAATATTGCTAATAGAGCAGCCATGTAACCATCCTATTCTCTATTGATCAGTTCCATCTTTTGGAAACTACCATTTTTCCATTGGCATATTTTCTCTGATTTTTGTCTAGAAAGATGTGCATGAATTTAATTTCGTCGAAGCTTCTTAGCACTCTAATAGTCTCCCTTTATAATCACTATCAGAATACTTTACCTATAGCACTTTTTAACCCCCAAACAAGGTTTTGAAATTCTGCTTCGTTTAAAAATGCAATTTCAACATGCTCAAGAAAGAGTTATTTACCTAACCTTTTTAGTCTCTTTTAATTCATTCAGCTCTGGCTCTTGTTGAACTCTTACCTAGAACACACTGAGAAACTTCATTGGATCCTACTAGGTTTTAGTCCTATTTTCCCTGGCTTTGAACGTGTAATCCAAAATGGGCTGTCAGCATCTTTACAATGTGAATCTTCTGCTAATGGAGTCTATCCTTACTGCCCACTTCCTTCTCAGATGAGACTTGGAACAAACTCCAGTCAAACTAAGGCTCTGGTTTCTATCCATTCTATTCTAATAGGTTCTTCAAAAATGGCTTTATTTCTAGAGAACCAAACTGATCTCAAGACAAATTGAATAGAAATCTCCATGACAGCTTGCAAGCATTCTTTCCCTTCAAATCTGATAGATAGTTCTCACCCATCCAAGTATGAAGCCCTTGACATCCATCATCCTCGAAAACTCACTAGGATCAATTTGTATCGGATTAGCCACACTAGATTAGATTTCTTGTGAAATTATATTGAATGAAAACTTAATTGTTAGTCACCTATGTAGAAGGAACCATATTAAGCAGGCTACTTGTGAAGAGCTTTTGGTGAACCAGAATATCTCTCATATCTTGTTGCCCACACTTTCTTGGACCAACTACCTTTGGAACTATCTTGCCACTCAGTAATACTCTCGTTTCTCGACAGTGAGAGGTTGTGTGCCAGATTTTTACGATAGGCATGTTGGACCATT
>LPNX010175977.1:1035453-1048475 GCA_001517045.1 Pseudotsuga menziesii | reverse complement strand
ACCTTTGAATTGGATGGTCACTTAGGTGTACCATATTGCTTCCGCCTACCAGACACACCATTGATTTGACTTTGATAAGGTAATACTACATTTTTTTTTGCCATGGTTGCTATTTCAACTATTAAAAGTTGAAGTCTTGAAGTCAGCTTATATATAGGCTTTCTTTGTACTATGCTTTTGATAGACATTGCAATTCAGCCTACGGTTTGTATCTTGTGTGTTTGCTTTCTTGCTGGGATTGTTAAAATATTAGTCACTGGAGATCTTTTGTTATTTTAGGGTCATATGGTAATACTGTGGAATGGTGGCTGCAGATGGTGATGCAACTAATCAATGGAATTTGTCCAACCCCAAAAGATATGGGAGAACAAGTAATGACATACTTGGAAGAGAAGGGCTTTATATGATCTTGGTAACTAGAGAGTTTCTTGTGAACATGAAAATGTTGTCTGTCCGTGTTTAACTTGTATATAAATCTAATTATCAACAAAAGTATAATGTCATAACCGTCCCACATACTAAATACACCCTGTCCAAACAAGAGAATAAAGTTGAGGACTAGATAGCAGTGACGCAAATAGATTTTAATTTTTTTGGGTGCTTGTGATCATGGATATGGTTCTTGGGAATGGCTATTATAGTGGTGGCATTTATCTATTATTTTTACCTGACTGAAAAAGTAGTGTGAACCTCACCAAAATTCCTTGTATCTTCTCGAATGATCAAAGTTCTTCGAGAAATACATGTAAAAACTGCCCTTCATTTATGGGGTTTTTTGATGATGGTCTATTCATGTTGACCTATTGACCATAGTAGAAGTTCATGGTTCAATATTAGTTGGTTCGATAAGTGATTTCATTTATGAGCCATGTACTCCATGTATGGTTTCATGAATCAAAGATAAGTTCTTTGATTTGATTTATTGGAGACTAGAACTCTTTTAATTTAGAAAAATGTTTGGGGCATTCTTCTTCCTTGGTTTTGACTAGGAGGTCTCAAATAATTGTTTTCCCTATTTGAATGCTATGATATAATTTTTTTATAAGCATCTTATATCTCAGTTTGTATTGTCCATAGTAAACATTTTGGAACAAGTATAGTTATTTTGTTGAGGATTACTCCATGTTTAATTGATAAAGGAACTGTTGTTGTTTGGGTGAGGTGCAAGGTTCAAATCTCTCCCCTTGTTGAAGTGGTTACCATGTTAATGTAGATTTAGGGTTTGTGGCTCCCCACATATCAATCAAAAGTGAAATTACTAATAAAATAAGAGTATAGTTATTTTGTTGATACTTTTATGTGCGAGTGATCTAAATTTTTTTATGCTGCATTAAAATCTAGGGCAAGAGGTTGTTGAACATGACTAGAACATATATTTTTTATAAAATTTCTATATTGCACTAAAATCTAGGGCAAGAGGTTGAACATGACTAGAACATATATTCTTTCATTTCCTTTTACTTTCAAGCCATTGGCAACTATAAATAAATTGATTAATTGCTATGGTATGCAATAAGGATCACTATGTGGGTATTTTCTAATAACAAAGAAGTCTTTTTGCGACAACAAGTCTTCATGGCATGGATCTTATTATGTAATATCACATTATTTTTTAAATTTATGTTTTGTGAGGACACAAAAGGGTTGGTCTAGCACTTATTTAGTGTGACTTCCCTTTCCAAAAGAATTACCTATTCGAGATACATATGGGATTGCATGATTAGCCATATTCATGAATGCTTTCGATATGGGATACCCAATGTGTTTTAGTTTAGTTTGTTTTATGTTTGACTTCCTTGAATATGAGTGAATTTTTCAACCTAGATACTCAAATATAAGTTGTGGTAGCAAATCCAAATTCAAGGTTTAGGTAAAGGGTCTATCAAGGTTTCTTGCTAGAAAAATTGCATTATTATCTCAAACATTTTAAACATGCCCTAAACTTTGAGAAAACTTCAAGTTCCTATTAGCAACCCTAAAGGACCCAAGGGAAAAAACAAAATTTAAAATTGTAAGTGGGAGTGTTAGACTAAACAACGTTAACCTATTATGAGTAATAACTCTATGATTCCCATTAATTAGATGTGAGGAATATACATAAGAAAACAATGAAGAAAGATGGGAAGATTGGACGAGGAAAGGCAATATTACAAATGAGTTGAGTTGTAGGCACAAAGGACAACAAAACAAAAACAACCATTAAAAATAATAATCTAGTTATATGTTTTTAATACAAATTAGCAAAGGTACAACACCTCACTTGAAAAATAAAAAACTTCCAAACAAGAAAACCTTTATAATTTTTTTTTGTAAACTATTCTATATTATATTAATAAAAAAAGATAATAGAAAGTGCACAAGGATGGTTTGCCACGCCACTTGGGAAACCAGACTAGTGATAGTGCAAATAGTTTGTTTTTGTCCATAATTGCAGCCTGGATATAAACATAAGCAATAAAAAGTCTTACTATACCACTATGCCCAAAAACCACTTCCTTTTCTACATGACCATAAACCATTTTAGATATTAAAGAAACTATCTATCCTAATCATCATCTATGATTGGAATTACTGCCACGCCAGAGTTCTGAACAAGGGCCTTCTTCTATTTGGAAACTTGCTACACTTGAAGACCATTCCTTTAATGTTTTTGGTTAGGATGTTTAGCTTGGAATCCGAGCTTGAGAGAGCCTTTATCAGGACATTGACCTTGTTGTTGAGGACACTGAACCTGTTCTTGAGGGTTTGTAGCTGATTTTGGACTTCCTCTACCTGCAAGAGAATTTTTTCCTGCTCTGTTCGATTATCTATTAAGACTTTGCCTAGCAGATTTTTTATTTGCCAGTACAAAAACATTGTTTTGGCATGTTTAGTCTCCCTTGTGTCGAAGGTGTTAGCATCTTGTACCTAGCTTTGCATGTTGTGTTGCTTTTCCTTGATAGAGAGAGAATCCTGCTCCTTGCTAACCCAAGGCTTAGCCCATTGAAGTTTCCCTTGGATATTTTCATGAATTCGAAGGTGGAAGGATGCCTCCACCACCTGAATTTCATGCTTTACTCTAGGCATGTGGTCATAGCTATGACTGGCTAGTTCAAGCTCCCTTACCCTTCTGTTGTAGACCATGACTACTGACAAAGGAGTAATTTTACAACTAGGAGTATGGGATATGGTACTAGTAATAATGACTACCACGCTTTCCTGCAGATTTCCTTTTGGACTCAACTTCCATAGGGATTTTGTATTTCAGTTGACTGTTGAAGTTCCATTAGAGGAATGTTGGGGTCTAAAATGGGCCTCCTAAGGAAAATAATAAAATAATAGTTAAAATAATAAAATAATGGTTAAAATAATAAAATAATATTAATTAATTTTGGAGGAAGAAAGAAAAAAACTACTTTTTGTGTTCGTATTTTCGACATATCTCCCTGTGTTTTTACTCAAATTTCGACCGAGAGAGCTTGTTGGATGCGGAATCAAATTCTGCATCCAACGAGCTCTCCCGATCGAAATTTGAGTAAAAACACAATGAGATATGTCGAAAATACGAACAAAAAAAGTAGTTTTTTTTAATGACAAATATGCCAATTCAACCATTATGGTTGACTTATTTTATTGAAATTCTATTGGTTCTTGAATTCCAACTCACAAAAACTTATTTTGGCACGTTTTCTTATAAGGCCCATTTTAGACCCCAAATTTCCTCTAATGGATCTTCGGATAGGATGGAGGACGAGACCTTGGTTTCCCCAGTTCGGTCATCGAAGTCCTCCCACAAAAACTTGTGGACAACAATCAAGCTTTGAGCAATGTAGACCTAGTTTCTGTCTTCCTTACCATCATAACTATCCCTTGAGAGAAACTGGAGGGAAATTTTTAAGATTGGTGGTTAAATTTTGTAGAGCACCTCCGAGATAAACATGGTAGGAAGAGGTGACCTATCATGCTTTCCCAATATCGAAATGAAACCATCTTTCACCATGATGATGTGCCAATGCCTATCTCAACATACTTTCCAATATCAACGAAATCATTAAACCCTAGGGTCTGAGCAGACTCCTCTTCCATGAGTGCCTCCATTTATGTAACCATCAAATCACATAAGTGCAAGGGTGGAGTGGGTGTCCTTTGCTCACAGTGATGCCTTTCATTAAAACACATGAATTAGATAGGTGTTTTCCCGAGCCTTGGCCACCTGCCTTGGTTTGTGGTGGTCGTCATTTACCTTGGAGGACACTCAACTCGGGCTTTATAATTATAAATATTATTTGAGTTTGAAAATTATAATAAATTGAAACTATTGACCAAATACAAACAGGGCCTTGTTTTACAACTGAGATTGATAGAGTATTAAGGCATCCACAAGGGTTTCATTCTTGTTGTGGTATACCCTACTGGATGGCATGTTAAAAAGGGACAAGGCTAGGTACAAGAATTGATTTGTTTTGGCTGAAATTGATACTTGTTGGAGTTAGCACCTAACTTGAAGGAACTATGGGGTATGTGGTGAAAATGAGTATAATTATTTTGTTGAGGATTACCCCATGATTAATTGATAAAGGAATTGTTGTTGCTTGGGAGAGGTGCAAGGTTCAAATCTCTATCTCCCATATGTGGAAGTTGATAACATGTCAATGATGTGTTAGGGTTTAGAGCTCCCCATGGATCAATTAAAAGTGGGATTACTAATTAGAAAATGTTGGGTTAATCTTGACTTGATCATAGAGCAAGTTAACCAAAATTGGTTATTTCTGTTATGAAACCATGGTATTGGGAAAACCATGTATTTTCCCATGGTATTCTTGTAATCAAATCTTATAAAGAGGATGGTCGTACTACATTGTATGATGTCCTCACTCATTGATGGTTGAGGGTATGGTTGTGGCAGTAGAGCCACACACGACCTGTCTTGGCTGGATTTAGCCAAGGGACATAGTGATTATCTTCTACTAGTTTTTCTTGGTTAAGGGGAAAACCATGTATTTTCCCATGGTATTCTTGTAATCAAATCCTATAAAGAGGATGGTCGTACTACATTGTATGATGTGCTCACTCATTGACGGTTGAGGGTATGGTTGTGGCAGTAGAGCCACACACAACCTATCTTGGCTGGATTTAGCCAAGGGACATAGTGATTATCTTCTACTAGTTTTTCCTGGTTAAGGTTTTCCAAGATAAAATCATGGTGTCTATCATGTGCATGATTTTATAGTTTGCTTTATTGTTCTATATTTTTTGTTGTGCATAATTATGTTTGTTGTGTCCATCAACTAACATATGGTATAAGAGGTTGGTAGACATTTGCTCTTCAACAAGAGTTGTTTGATAAAATTTGGGTTACTTGGATCTACATGGTATATTGTAGATGAATCATTGTTATATGAGATCGGTTGAAGAAAGTTTTTAGTTTCCTATATTTGCATGGAAAAATGTGAATCAGTGTGGGAAAATCCATTAGCGTGATCGATCGGCCTGAGAAGCAACAAAAGTGCAAGATCTAAGGTTTTCTCAATAAACATGGAGTGCGGGGATATAGATCTATTTCCCACTAACAAATCAAAGCATGCATGTTTTTAGGTAATCTTGTTTTCAGAGGATAGGTTTAGATTTAAGAATAAACCAGCAGATTGAGCATGCTCGCACTCCATTGTATTCTTCTTATCAAATCCTATAAAGAGGATGCTCACACTCCATTGTATGAAGTACTCACTCATTGATGGTTGAGGGTATAGCTAGGGCAGTAGAGCCATGCTCTACCTATCTTGGATGGATTTAGCCAAGGGACTTAATGATGATTTTCTACTAGTTTTTCCTGGGTAAGGGTTCCTAGAATAAAATCATGGTGTCTATTATGTGCATGATTTTATGGTTTGCTTTACTGTTCTATATTTTATGTTGTGCATAATTATGTTATTTCCTTCTTGGAACTAACATATGGTATAAGAGCTTGGTAGACACCCACTCTCCAACGAAAGTTGTTTGATTAAGTTCAGGTTACTTGTATCTACATGGTAGAATGTAGATAAGTCGTTATATGAGATTGGTTTAAGAAAGTTTTTAGTCGCCTATATTTGCCTGGTTGGATGTGAATTGGTGTGTGAATGTGAATTGGCTTGATGGGTTGGCCTGAGAAGCAACATAAGTTCCATATCTAACATGGAGTGCATGTATATATATATTTGTTTCCCACTAACAAATAAGAGCATGTATACATATTTCTACACAAAATCGGAAATTACATTTAAAGTAAACACCCTTTAATCATTTGTTTAGATAGTATATAAGATAAAGTGAAAGTAAGTAGGCATGGACACCAGTTGAGTGTTGGAAACTAAGGTTCTGAAGGTTCATCACACTCCTAGATTTTATGGAGACAGTCAATTGATAGACAACAATAGACTAGCAAAGCAGTTTATTGGTGGATTTACTGGGAGAGTCGAAGGCTCAACTCAATGGTCAACGAGGCCATGGTTGGATCTACTACAACATCAACCAAACTATAGGGCGTTGCGGTTTTTGTGGAGACGTTCAGAACCAAGACCCTTATTTGTGGACCAAATCTTCCTCACTTCAAGGGAGTTCGTTAGATCTGGAGATAAATAAATGTACGACCCTATGGGTTGTGTTAAGGAGTCTTGTTGTGTGTATCAAGTATGCATTGTGATGTTTTGATCACAATGCCCTGTGTTTAAGTGCTGTAACAATGCCTTTAGACACCACCTATATTTTCGGAATATTGTTCCCTTATGTCAGTTTCATTTATGTTCTATAGTTCATACAAAGAGGTTCCCCAACATGGTATCATTAGAGCAAATTTGGGGTCTAAAATGGGCCTTATAAGGAAATAATAAAATAATATTTATGAATACTTAAAAGTAACACAATTTTTTCTTTTAAGTATTTCTCGTTTTGTGGGGTGGAGTCCATCAAAAGTATGTAGTGTGGGTGCTTGTCATCCAATGCGTGTTCTTGCTTGAAACTTGAATATAACCACAAGGAGATATGTTAAAAATACGAAGATTTTATTTTTATTTTTTATGACGAGTATGGCAAGTTAGCCATTATTGTTGACAAATTTTCATGAAATTCTATTGGTTCTTGTATTCCAAGTCATCAAGAAATTATGATTGTTTTTTTCTTTTCTTATGAGGCCCATTTTAGACCCCATGATTGGTCTACGAATCGTGTTGAGTTAGATATAGGTTGATAGACTCTGGGACGAAAGATTTGTCAATTGATACCTCTTTCTTGAATTTAGATCAAATATGTTTGTTTAGAAAGATGACTTCCAAGATAGAACCTGTTGTTTTAAATGGACACAATAATGTAATCTGGGTGCTAAATATGGATTCTTTGTTGAAAAGAAAGGAACTGTGGCAATACATGAAGGTCACTATTGTAGACCTGAAAGACGATGATCCTAATTTTATCATCAATGAAAAGAAGGATGAGGTTGTTCATTAGAGGAGATTTGAGGTCTAAAATGGGCCTTATAAGAAACCGATCCAACCATAATTTCTTGATGAGTTGAAATTCAAGAACCAATAGAATTTCAATATAATGACTGGACCATAATGGTTGACTTGACATATTTGTCATAAAAAACTATTTTTTGTTCGTATTTTCAACATATTTCCCTGTGTTTTTACTCAAATTTTGAGTGGGATCACTCGTTGGATGCATAATTAAATTTTGCATCCAACGAGTACTCACACTGCATACTTTTGATAGACCCCATTGCCCCAAAAACAAGAAATACCTAAAAAAATGCATCATCATGTTTTTCACATATTTCTTGCTTTTGGGGAAGAGTGGTCCGTCAAAAGTATGTAGTGTGGGTGCTCGTTGGATGCATAATTTAATTCTGCATCTAACAAGCACTCTTGCTCGAAATTTGAGTAAAAACACAGAGAGATAATTTGAAAATACGAACAAAAAGTGATTTTTTTCTTCCTCCAAAATTAATAATTTTATTTTATTATTTTCCTTAGGAGGCCCATTTTAGACCCCGAATTTCCTCTAATGGGGGTCATCATGACCTAGATTTTGAGGGATATTTGATTTCATACGAGCGAGATTGACTGTCCTCATGTTGTCTAGAATAAGCTGGAGTCTTGATTTGACAAGGTAAATGAAGTTCAAGTTATGCAGATATAAAAAGAATTGATCTCTCTAGAACCTCTTTCCTTTGACTGGAATGAGGACTATATAGCTCACATCAAGGAGTTGTAGTTGAAATTGGGAGAATGTGGTAAGTATTTTCTGAAGAATGATGGATATCTCATTGAGATGGTTCTGATGAAGTTGAAGACACCATATGATGTCTTCTACTTTTCCTTTCACGCTAGTTGGATGTCTCACAAACAAGACTATAAGGATTTCACCTTTGATGTCTTTTGTGATTTATTAATTAAAGACCAACAAAAGTTGCTTGAAGAAGGGAAGCTTGGGAACAAACACCAGGCTCACTTGCTCAAAAGCAAAATCAAGCCAAACCTTAAAGAAAGTGGTCAACAGGATCATCGACAAAGCTACAAAAGGGAAAATGGAAGAGATGGAATCAACGAAGAAGTATCGAAAGAAGAAAACCTATCGGTATTGTGGAAAAGTTGGACATGTTGAGAAAATCTATTGGAAGAAGATGGAGGAATTGGAAGGAAAGGTCAAGAACCTTGAGGATAGTGTATCGAATGGTCAGTGGATTAATCAACTTACTGAAAATTATACCTTCTTTATTAGCACTTCCTAGGAATTACATGCCCATACCACTAAGAAAAATGGATAATCGGCTTTGGTTGTACTCATCATATGGCAAATGATGCTTCTTTGTTCTCTTCCTTAAGTGGATCCCTAGAACAAAAGATTTATGTTGTTGATAATTATGTTCTCACGATTGTTGGAAGTGGTGATGTTGAATGTCAACATGGTCGAATATCCAATGTTTATCATGTGCCTAGCTTAAACATAGATTTGTTGTTGATTGCTTAGCTTACACAAACTAAGAAGACAATTGAGTTTTTTGTCAGATTTATTTATCGTAAAGGATTTGAGGCTTGGAGGAGGGCAAGGGTTGTTACTTCAAGGTATTTGGATTCCAAAGATGGGATTTATAAGTTCTATGAATCTCCTTGACTGACTGCATGGACTACAAAGACTATACCGACTGGCCGACTGCACTAATTGCTCAAACTGACGTCATAAGTCAAATTTGGCATGAACAACTTGGACACAAAAATTTCAAAGTTTGAAGATAACGGTTACTCATTATATGGCCATTGGTATCTCGAAGATTATTCCACTTGATGGAGTTCGTAGAGGATGTGTGATTAGAAAGCATCACTGAGAACCCTTTGATTCACGGAAAGCATGGAATGCACATAACTGACTAGAACTTGTTCACAATGATCTATGTTACATGAACAAACCTTCATTAGTAGGTGCAAAGTATATTTTGACCTTCATTGATATTTTCTCTATATTTACATTGATATATTTCTTGAAAATAAGAGTCACGTCTTTGAAAGATTCAAGGAATTTAGGGAATTGTATGAAAAGCAATGTGACCAACCCATCAAATGTTTGAGATCAGACAATGGTGGTGAATATGTGAGTCATTAGTTAGAATATTATCTCTTGCAAAATGGTATTTCTTGGCAGAGATATGTCCCTCACACCCTTCAACAAAATGGAGTTGCGGAGAGGAATAATCAAACTTTGGTAGAAATGGTCAAGTGCTTACTCCAGACCAAATATCTTTTGGCTAGATTTTGGGCTTAAGTTGTTTACTGTTCAAACTATCTCTTGAACCTTGTACAAACTAGAGTAGTTGCTAACATGATTCTAGTTGAGAAGTGGAATGGCATGAATCTTTTTGTTGGACACTTGAGAACCTTTGGATGTGTTGCTTGGGTACATATCAATGATAATTGCAGGACATAATTGATGGATCAAAGTCCTATCATCTGTTTGACCCTATCAAACAACATATAATTTTGAGCAGTAATGTGATCTTTGAAGAAAATATTTTAGGTACTAAGTTGTTGAATTCCTCCTCTGGTCTATTGCATAGTGATCTATTTTATATTCTTGAAGAGTCTGGATCGAATGTACCCTTCTATGGAGTTTAGATCAGAACAAAGAATTATATTCCTAAGTTGACTAGTAGTTGGTCTACTATGACTGAAGATGTTGATTCAATGACTTGAATCACAATCAATTTGTTTACCTCGATGGCATACTAAAACAATCGAAGCTGCTAGACTAGATGTTGGAGATGCTAGTATTGGTCCGAAGACTCACAGTTAGAAACAACATGGTAGTTTTTCCTTGCTGGCATATGTTCTTGAAACTTGTGATTTTGACACCTATGGTGATTCTCAGGGAGTTCATGAAGGGGAAAGTACTATGATTGTTGAAATTGATTCTTTGAAAAATCAGACTTGGGAATTTGTTCCTCAATCGCAAGGGAAGAATATTGTGAAGTCTCGATGGGTCTATAAGATCAAGTTAATTTCCGATGGTGCTGTTGAATGTTAGAAAGAGAGTTTGGTTTCCAAAGGCTTCTCTTAACAGGAAGGCATCGATTAGACTAAAACCATTGCTCCTGTTGCAAAGATGAACTTTGTTTGACTGATCCTCTCCATTTATGCTCGTTTTAGATGGGAACTTCATCAAATGGATGTTAAAAGTGCCTTTCTTCATGGAGATTTATTTGAAGAATTTTTTTATGGAACAACTTCTTGGTTTTATGACAAATTCTAGTATTGTTTGTCAACTAAAGAAGTTGTTATATGGTTTGAAACAAGTACCTCGTGCTTGGTATGAGAAATATAATTGTTTATTTGTCAACCTTGGCTTCAAATGTTGTAAATTTGATCACAATATTTATGTTTACATGTTCACGGTGAGACTTTGATTGTATGTTGATGGCTTAGTCATAATTGGAAACAATGTCAATTTGATTTTGGGTTTGAAGAAACAACTTGCACATACCTTTGAAAATACTGATCTTGGTCTGCTGCATTTCTTTTTAGGCATTTGCATTTTGTAAATGGATGACGATATCTTTCTTCTCAACTTAAATATGCATTGGATCTCTTGAAACGATTCAAAATGGATGACTATAAGTCTTGTACTACACCTTATCAGTCTACGGTGAAGTTGTCGAAAGATTATGACTCTCCACAAAGTTGACGCTACTATGTATCGTCAATTGGTTGGTAGATTGATTTACTTAATGCACAATTGATCAAATCTATCCTTTGTTGTTAGTGTGGTCTCTGGGTTCATGTAGGATCCTCAAGAAAACCACTTGAAATATACAAAGAGAATTGTTCGCTATATTAAAGGAACTTATCAGTATGGAATTAAGTATTATCACATTACATAATCGTTGGTTGAGTTTACTGATTCTGATTGGGGAGGCGACATTGACGACCATAGGTCCACTTTTGGCTATGTTTTTTGATTGAGCCTTGGACCATTGGTCTGGTTGTGTAAGAACCATAAGGTAGTCTCTCTTTTGACTATAGAAGCATAGTATTGTGGCACTGCTAATGTCAGAACATAGGCAATTTGGATTCGTCATCTTCTAGAAGATCTTGGGTTTCCTGTTTAGGCCTTGACTATTACTCACTGTGATAATCAGAGTATGATACAGATTGCTAATAATGTTCTTGCTCATAGCAAGATGAATCATGTTGAACTTCATGTTCATTATTTGAGACAGTTAGTGCATGACAATGTCATCTCATTTGTTTTTTGTAGGATAGATGATTAGGTTGTTGATATGTTTACGAAGCCAATACGATAAGCTAAGTTTGTGAAATTTCAGGCTCTGATCAAGATTCAGGAAGATGCAATTATGGGGGGGATGTTTAGAGCATGTAATTACAACTCCTGATTCTCCAAAGCACTGTGTTAATGGGGGGTGTTGGAACCTAAGGTTTTGAATATTCATCACACTCCTCGATCTTTTGGAGACAATCATTTGATAAATAACATTTAGTTGGTTGATCTACTGGGAGATTCGAAGGATCAACTCAATGGTCGACAAGGCCGTGGTCGGATTGAATACAACAATTGACTAAACTATGGGTCATTGTGGATTTTGTGGTAATGGTTAGAACTAATGACCTCTATTTGTGGACAAGATCTTCCTCACTTCAAGAGAGTTTTTTAGATATGGATACTATAAATGTATGACCATATGGGTTGTATTAATGAGTCTTTTTGTGTGTATCAAGTATGCATTGTGATGTTCTGATTACAATGCCCCGTGCTTAAGTGCTGCAACAATGTCTTTAGACACCAGAGTCTCTTCTTGGAATACTTCTCCCTTATGCCACTTTCTTTTCTATTCAATAGTTCATACAAAAAGGTTTCCTACCATTAAGGTCGAAGTTTCCAAGGTAGTATGGGCATTGCACTTCACTAGGGAATCAATCTCTCATAGATTACTTGTAAAACAAATTACCATAAAATACCCTAGACCTTTGTTTTAGTGTGTTTGACCCGATTCTTATCCTTGTAATAATAAGATAAACTAAGAACGATTATAAGAATAATAATAAGAGATAAGATAAGTTAAGATACTATTTTTGAGAAGATAAGAATGTGGATTTATAAAAAGATAGAAAAAGACGATAAGAATCCAAGGTAAGATACAATTTTGGAGAAGTTAAGAATGTTGATTTAAACAATATAAGAAAATTGTCATAAAACAAAGCAAGTAATAGTATTCTAAAAGTTACTAGTTATTGCTAATTAGGCTTACCAAAGCCATGGAATATCTTGATCTAACAAGTATTACAGGAACCCTTCGGAGATAGTCTTGGGAAAGAGTCCCAAAGGAGATAGTCTTTAGACCAGTTCTAAGTACATTGACTTTTGCCAGTTCTAAGTACATTGACTTTGGAAAGAATCCCTTAGTAAGTCTCAAATTCGCCATGTCTCTGTTCTCTCAACAAATAGGGTATGAGGATTGTCTATTAAAATGCCTCGTCCTTGAATTGCTTTTCCCTAAA
>LPNX010175977.1:1014831-1032447 GCA_001517045.1 Pseudotsuga menziesii | reverse complement strand
GCCTTAAAGACTTTGAAGAGGCCAAAAACTTTAGACTTGTGTTTCAGGAAGTAAACCCAGCAATACCTGGAAAATTCATCTATGAAAGTCAATGCATATTTGCCTTGACTCATGGACATATGAGGGAATGGGCCAGCAACATCATTGTGGATCAGCTCGAGGGGTGTAGAGGTTCTCTCATGACTAGCTCTCTCAAATTTATGCTCTGGGTGTTTTCCTAGGATACAACCTTGGCAGACTCCTTTGGAAAATTTTATCTTGGGAAACCCTATGACCATCTCTTTTTCACTAAGATCAGAAAGATACTTGTAATTTAGGTGGCCAAATATTTCATGCCAAAGCTTGCTTGCTTCATTAGCATGAATCAGAAGAGCAGAGGGGTTTGAGTAGGGTAGGAAGTGTGAGAACATGTATACCTTCTGAGCATGATTCACAACTCCTTTTGTAATGAATTTACCACTTGAGATCTCTGTGATCTCAACTTCATCAGGGGAGAATATGACCTTCTTTGGAGACCCAGTGTGAGTCATCTGGTACACTGATAAGAGGTTGGACGCAAGACCAGACACATACAACACATTGCTGAACTGACCATGATCAAGATCAATCCTCCCTTTGCCCAAATTTTCAGTGAGAGAGTCATCTCCCAGTACTATAGGTGGTCCTTTCGATATGTCAAGTGAGGAGAAGGCCTCCTTGGTCGAAACCATGTGTCTTGAAGCTCCAGAATCAATGATAAAACGGGGTGAGCTTGATGTGACAGCAACCAATGCATGAAATCTCTCTCTGTCATCTGAACTTGATCCTCCTTCTCTCTTCTTTGAGCTGTCTGGAAGGGATATGCCATTCTTCTCCAGGAGTTGGGTCAGCATGTCTATTTGCTTCTTCATACAAGAGCTTTTAGTGTGATTGCCCTTATTGCAGTATGCGCACTTGCTCATTTCTCCTTTGTTTTCCTTCTTCTGGTTATTCTTCTTGGAACCTTGTGGCTCCTCTGGAGACTGTTTCTTGTCTCTCTTTTGCTCAGGTGGATTTTTAGCTTTCTTTTTGCTTTTTGAATCCACCCTCGAATCTCCAGCAATCAGAGCTTGATCTTTGGATGGTTTGATGGTGCCCATCATCACCAGCTTGTCCTGTTCTTGTGTGAGAGATTCCATGAAATCTGCAAGGCTAGGCATCTTCCAGGTTCGAGCTGTCAGTTTTGTGGCATAGAAGGTCGAAACAAACACTGAATAGTCAGGGCCAAGCTTCGAGAGAATGGCCAAGACCAGCTGATCATCCTTCTTTTCGATCCCACACTGTTTCAGCTGCAAAACAAGTGCTTTGAACTTGGAGAAATAGAGTTGCAGAGATCTATTGGGACTCAAGGAAATCATCTCATTTTCGATTTGATGTCCCCTCATCTCATCTGTCTTTCCAAAAATATTAGTAAGCTTCTCCCATACTTCATTCGATGATGTCAATCCATCAAGATGGAAAAGGAGGTCTCTGGAAATACTCAGACACAGGAGACCATAGGCCTCATCCCTCCTGTCGTGCCATTTAATCTTCTCTGCAGCTGCATTGGGCTCTGCTTCTGTTGCCATAGTCACCCTGTAGAGGCCTTTCACTCTCAACAGTATCTCCATCTCTTCTTTCCATTCAAAGAAATTGAAAGGAGTCAAGATGATCTTCTGAGATTGATCCATAGCTTAGAACTTGTCCCGACTGTCAGTAGAAGGCTCCCAGTCACTAATGTCGAACCTGCAAAAAAATTTCGAAGGAGAGAAAGCGATATACAATGGCTCTGATACCATGTGGAATTGAACCCAATGATAGATTAATTTTACTCACAACAATTATCAATTGAACATGCAAAATCACTCACAAAAGAGACTAAATAATGAGCTGAACACTAAACTGTATTGAATAAGTGTACAATAGCCAACCCTGTAACATAATAGGTTGCATCATTAAATAATTACATAAGGGGTTCGAATGCATGAGGAGCAATTCGAATCTAGCATAAAGCAGGCTTACTAAAATTAAGCAAATCTCCCATAGGTGCAAAAAGCTGATCCCAAATCAGTCATGGAGATCACGAATTGGCAAAAGCACTTAGGCAAGCTAAAGAGTGATGGAATGACAACTCATACATGCTTTTACAAGGAGAAAAGAGTGGAGGATGTGTAGGACAAAAAACTAGTCAACCTCACCTAGTCAAGCTTTTCCATTTGCCTTAAAACACTGAAAAAAGCAGGGAATAAAGTAGAAAAAGTAGAGGGGCGCTTAGGAGGCCAGGAATAAAGCAGATTTGATTCCTTGAGGTTTCCCAAGCGCTACATGAGTCAAATAAGGCAAGTTTGACCACTATGGATAGGTAAATGACAACTTGCACAAGGTGGGACACATGAACTAGGCAAATAAGACAAAAATAATGAAATTAATGTCTAAGGTAGCTAACTATGGGTTGATTATTCTAACAGAGGATTGTTTATTAAAATACCCCGTCCTTGAATTACTTTTCCCTAAATCCGTTTTCGAATATTTAGCGCTTCCCATCTTGTTTCTAATGCTAGGAGATGTTTCAATTGGATATGACATTCTTACAATATTTTGTTCATCAATTTATCCTATCTAGTATTT
The DNA here is from genome assembly GCA_001517045.1 of Pseudotsuga menziesii. Classification (NCBI taxonomy): domain Eukaryota; kingdom Viridiplantae; phylum Streptophyta; class Pinopsida; order Pinales; family Pinaceae; genus Pseudotsuga; species Pseudotsuga menziesii. The sequence goes on along the minus strand of LPNX010175977.1, from coordinate 1,029,822 downwards.
AAAATGTATCATAGGATTATAATTACATCCCATTCATTGTCTAAACATGGAAACGTATTTGAGATTTGAACTCCAGGATTACTACTAAACATGAAACATGGTATTGTGGACATGAGTACTTGTTGACAACTCAAGAGTACATGAAACTTGTCCTACTCTTGCTAGTATTTTATAGGGCTCATGGTATCTTGGTGCATGTCTCTATGCTCCCTTCCTTTTAAGGGACCTCCATCGATATAGATTCAATTATAAGAAAACATAATCACCAATGGTAGGTTCTCTTTCATCATGAAATTGGTTTATTAGTCGTTCATTTGGTCATGTGCAATTTTGAGATTTTCGTTGGGTTGATGCAATATCTATAGAATTTCATGATACAAAACAAATACCAGACAATTGGGACATGCGTGTCTTAAATGGACTAATAAATTGGTTTAGGAGCATCATCCATAGAGGGAATTAAAGGCACAAATACCTATGGAAGTATGGTAATTTGTTTGTACTAGTTCTCAACCATATGTATCCACTTTGGGAAGAAGGTTGCATATTTTACGCATAGACTCTTAGATATCTCTCTAAACAGTTTTTGACTGTCTTAGTTTGAACATATCTCTATGGATGATAGCTAGTGCTTAGACTCAATGTGGCACCTATTAGTTTGAATAGTTTTCAAGCACAACAAACTCCTCTCTCTTCACTCACAAAGAAAAATCATATATTTATTTTATGCCATCACAACAACACTAGGAATATATAACAATGAATCACTACAAGGATAACACCTTGTAGCAAAGGTTTTTGTAGAACCTCCTTGAAAATTTTATCCTTTCTCCATTTTTAGTGGAGGTTTCTAGAAGAGGCAGGTGGCCAAAAGTTTTGGAGGAGGTTCTTAGTCTGGTGCACCTTAATCATAAAGAAGCATTGATGCTCTTTATAACATAATGCATTGGTGCATAAATTATAATGCAGAATGATCACTTTTACTATTACAAAATGCTAAAACATTGTGTTTATTTAAAATCCACATGTAGGTGCTCTATGAGAAAAAAAGAGAACTGGTGCTCTGTCATGTCCCCAATTACTATAATTTCCAAATAAGACTACTTGCAAATAATGTTCCACCAACCTACTAGTTCCCTAGGTTGAGACAGAGACATAGATTTTGTAAGAAGGGGATATGGGACCCAAATGGACTTTAGTTTACCATATTCACATTTAAATGGGTCACATAAATGATAAATGCTAATAAAATAAGGCGGCATGGGTTCATGAAGACACTTGGAAGCTTGTGGAGTCTTTGTATGACTATATTCCCCACACACTTGGCATGCTATTCATCCAAATTCAAACACATGGATACTATAATGTTATTGGAGGGTGATGTGGTGCCAAATATATTATAATGAGCCAAGGAATTCGAATGGGTAAAGGAGAGTAATTCCCATGGAAGAGAAAGATACTAGAATACAAGTTGTGCCACTTGGAAGGAGATTCCATGCACTCTATGACAACAAATGATGAAATATTATATCACAAGTATGACAAATTCAGACCTGGTTTCAGACATATGACAAATCTGACATGACAGGGCTAAAAATAGCCACCAAGAGGCAGAATTTGGGAGTTAAAGGAAACCATTCGAATTGGGGAAAGAATTGGAGCATGAAGAGGAGGAAAAGTGTAATGAGAGTTACTAAACTACTAAGATGGGTTGGAGGAATCCCATGGAGGGAAATTCGACCTTAGGAGGCCTTATGAAGTTAATAAAAGAATATCATGAGGAATGATACTATCTTTTGATCACTTGTTAATTGGCCTTTGGCATTTTGGAGATATTTTTCTTGTCCATTGCACAGTGAGTGTTCATCCTCCCTATTTTAGTTTTAGGTTGAAGGTCCATGCAGTCAAATTCTCATCTATCTCCCTATTCTCTCATTCCTTCTTCTCCATTCCCCCACACTCTCATTTGATGGAACACTTGTTGTTAAGTTTTTAATGGTTATATCAGATCTTAAAACATTTAGCATCATAACAACATAACCATAAGCCAAAATATCACTGAAATATAGACAAGAACAACCACACAAAAATAACACAAAGATTTATCCTAGGAAAAACCTAATGGGAAAAACCCAACAAAAGCTTCCTCAATATAGATGCCCCAAAAGATAAAAGGTAAAACCCAAGACTGATCCTCCTCCTTCTCCAACTACAACTCTTTCTCTCCCTCTCTCTCTTATGTGCTACACAAGTGAGTGTGTGTGTCTCAAATGAGAAGCGCCTCCCTCTACTTATATTCTTTCGTTCACTTAATATTTGACTCATAGTATGTAGGCTTGAGTAATCCTAACTCAGTTATGTAGGCTCAAGTAACCACAACTAGGGTACTAATGAACCGACTTACAGCGGAGGGGAATTCCTCATTAATTTTAGTAATTCTCCTGATAGGAACATTGGGGTACAAAGAACTACAAGTGATTCTCTCGATAAGAACATCGGGGGCCACTAAAATATATTTATAATATTCTTCGAAGTTACAATAATTCAACACCCCCCCTTAATGAGAAGGGTATTCTACAACAATAACAACAACAACAACAATAGGAGAAGGAGGGCATCATCAACATCATCAGGGTGATATATCTATAGATCATTGGAAGCTTTTCAACATCATATAGTCTTCATCTTCAATTTCAGCAGCAACAACACTATGAATGACAACATCATCATCAATACTTTAGTCTTCATTTATCAACATCATCATCATCAATAATACTTCAACCTTTCGATCATCATCACCAGTAGCAGTTCTTCTAGGCAACATCATCATCACACTTTGATCTTTCGATCAACAACATCATCATCGTCATCATCAATACTATCATCATCATACTCTGATCTTTCGATCAGCAACATCATCATTGTCATCATCAATACTATCATCATCATACTATGATATTTCGATCAGCAACATCATCATCATTACTATCATCATCATACTCTGATATTTCGATCAGCAACATCATCATCATGCTCTGATCTTTCGATCAGTAACATCATCATCGTCATCATCATCATCATACTCTGATCTTTTGACATGTCTTTTGATCAGCAACATCATCATCATCAACAACAACCTGCAATCCACAACACAAAGACGAAAGTGTTTGGATCACTTTTGGAATAAGTCCAAGGATGATGCAATCCTACCACATTCTCGAGGACTGAAGCCACCGGATCCGTTCTGAACAAAAGTTCAAGGATGATACAATCCTACCACATTCTTGAGTACTGAAGTCATTGGATCTGTTCTGAACAAAAGTTCAAGGATGATACAATCCTACCACATTCTCGAGTACCGAAGTCACTAGATCCATTCTGAACAAAAGTTCAAGGATGATACAATCCTGCCACATTCTCGAGTACCGAAGTCACCGGATCCGTTCTGAACCGAAGTTCAAGGAGGATACAATCCCACCACATTCTCGAGGACCGAAGCCATCGGATCCATTCTAAACCGAAGTTCAGGGATGATACAATCCCACCACATTCTCGAGGACCGAAGCCACCCGATCCGTTTTGAACCGAAGTTCCAGGATGATACAATCCCACCACATTCTCGAGGACCGAAGCCAATGGATCCATTATGAATCGAATTTCAGGGATGATACAATCCCACCACATTCTTGAGGACCAAAGCCATGAGATTCGTTCTGAACTGAAGTTTTAGGATGATACAATCCCACCACATTCTCGAGGACCAAAGCCAATGGATCCATTCTGAACCGAATTTCAGGGATGATACAATCCCACCACATTCTCGAGGACCGAAGCCAGGAGATTCATTCTGAATCGAAGTTCAAGGATGATACAATCCCGCCACATTCTCGAGGACCGAAGCCACCAAATACGTTTTAGACAAATGTCTCGAGATGATACAATCCCTCTTCATTCTCGAGGATCAAAGTCATCGAATCACTTTAGGACAAGTGTCCAGGGATGATACAATCCCACTACAACATCACCGCTCCCCCTTTCGAGGAAGGTATTTCCGAAAGTGTCACGAACTTTACCCGAGACAGAGGCTTCATTAACAGATCAGTGTTGAATCATCATCTTGTAACATCATCATTGAACCATCGTCATCTACATCTTCAGTATGTGAATATTGAACTATCATCATCTGTATCTCTAGTATGTGAATACTGAAAGCATCATCATCTATATCTTCAGTATAGAAATATTGAAAGCATCATCATCTATATCTTCAGTATAGAAATACTGAAAGCATCATCATATGTATCTTTAGTATAGAAATACTGAATCACCATCATCTACATCTATAGTATGTAAATACTGAAACATCATCTATATCTTTAGTATGGGAATACTGAAACATCAACATCTGTATTTTATCTCGTATGTAGAAATACCGGATTTATATGTGCTTCGATGGAATACAGGGTTCTTTGTCATATTTATACAAATCTGGTTATCACATAGAATCACTGTAGTATCCATCTCCAGGTCAAAGAGACCTGACATCAACTTCTGAATCCATATGGCTTCACAACTAGCAGAGCAAGCTGCTATGTATTCTGCTTCAGCTGTGCTAAGAGCAACACTGGACTGTTTCCTGCTAAACCATGAACTCATAGCAGACCCCAGACAATAACATCCACCTGATGTGCTTCTTATGTCTAAGACACTTCCAGCCCAATTTGCATCTATATATCCATACAATCTATAATCATGGTCTCCATCACAATATAGACCAAAGTCTATAGTCCCTTTCAGATATCTCATCACATGTTTTGCAGCTATCAGGTGAACACGTCTAGGTTGAACTAGATACTGATTCAAGGTGTTCACAACAAAACAAATGTCTGGTTTGGTATTTGTTAGATACATCAACGACCCAATAATCTGTCTATATTGAGTCACATCCACTAACTTTGATGAGTCATCAAATAACAACTTCAGGTTGGAATCCATGGGTGTGGCCATGGATTTACATTCCAACATATCAAATCTTTTCAAAATTTCCACTACATACTTTCCCTGATTGAGAAAGGTTCATTCTGAGTTCTGCCATACTTCTAGGCCTAGGAAATAATTCATTAGACCAAGGTCTTTCATCTCAAATTCTTCAGCGAGCTTCTTCTTGCATTCTACAATCTATTTCTCATTCCCTGTCAGAAATAGATAATCCACATACAGGAATGGTATGATAGGTTCATCTTCTATAACCTTGAAGTAAAGGTTAGGATCGACTTTACTCTTAGCAAAGCCCAAGCTCGTCGGGAAACTATCTATCCTTCCATACCAAGTTCAGGGAGCTTGCTTCAGGCCATATAGTGCCTTCTTCAACTTGCATACGTGAGTTCGTATGTCTTCAACTTCAAATCCTTGTGGTTGTTCTATGTATAAGTATTCCTCAATCACACCATTCAGGAAGGTCGTCTTTACATCCATCTGGTGTAAGTTCCACTTCATCATGGAAGCAAGTACCATGATAGTTTTGAAGGAAGTGTACCTTGCTTCTTGGAGCAAGTTTCTCTTCATAACTAATTTCCTCTCTCTGAGAGAATCTTCTAGCCACAAATCTTGCCTTCCATTAGCAACATGTTTTTTCTTGCAAGTCCACTTGGAAGATACCACGTTCTTGCTTTCCGGTTTGGTTACTATATCCTAAACATCATTCTAGTATTCTTCCATTATTCTGTTAGGTCATCAACATATCCTAGTCTTCCGCTTTCAACCTTAGGTTTGAACCCACTTTACTTTTGGTAAAGTCTCGATCTATCAGGAAGCTGTCCATCATGTTATACCATGTCAAACTTAGAGATCTTCTGTAGTCACTCCCCCTGAAGTGGAGTATCATCTTCCCTCTACATTCTTTATTGGAGTGACAGGTAGCATCCTATGCTACTATGTATCCATCTCAAGTTACTAGATACCAAAATCCCTTTATCTTGAACTTTGTTGAAAAGTTCCTCTTGTACCCATCTGTGAGCTTGTTGTCTTCTATAGGTTTCCATATTCAACCTTGTAGCAACGGTTAATATATACATCACTTCTAGGTGATTTGTCAAGCTCCTGGATGTGCTTTTCTATGGGTGCCTTATGAGCTCGTACAATGCATATTCTGTATGGGTGGTTCTTTGCTTGATATATACCTCTACTGGAGAAGTGTGTTTGGTCAATATAGTATATCATGCCATAGTATATTATTTCTGAGGAAACCCACAAACTTTTCTTTGTACACTTGTTCTTGTAAATCCATATGGAAGACACTACGAACTTCCCTTCGAAACCATATCGTAGACATCATTCATCATGATCAACTGTTACTCTTTGATCATAGTTTCTTTCATAGCCGAAAAGGTTAGCATCAATGATCTCACCCAACTGTGTTACACAACTAGAGTGTGTCTGAGGCCTCTTGGAAGTATCGCCATACTTTTCTTCATCTTGAGTTATCTCTCGTACCCAAGGTCTTCATCTTTCAAGGTGGATCTACCACTCTCTAAAGCTTTTTCTTCCGTCACAGTGTCTCTGACCCTGGGAGCTTCATGTTTATTGGAGTGAATCTTGAATTGTCATCACTTGTTCTTCAGAACAAGTCTCATCCTTATTTTCTTGTAGGAGGTTGTACAGGACCTTTCCTACAAGTCAAATGCACCAATTGCATGGTTAGAACCATTTCATAGAGCATATGCATAACGAAAAATTCTTATGCATCATGCAACTGTTTAGCTAATATGGCATCATTAAGATTGTGCACTAATCCGATATGTTAGCAAAGAGGTTTCATTCTAGATAAGTAGCAATGTAGAGTTGTATAGCACCATGAGCTACTTACCCATCACATGCATATTAGTAGTATACTATCATTAATGCAAACATTCTATCATGAATAATACATCAACTGAATATAAAACAATATCATGAAATGACAATTGAATACTTATCTTTTGTTTGTTTTGTGGGTAGACTCCTTCTTGATCCTTCTGCTTCATCATCTTCTTCATTCAAGACATCATAATTTCTTATCCAAATGCTAAGATGGATAAGAGGTTCTTCAAGAATTGAGTTCTTCATATTCCTCATCTCTTGAGGGATCTTCTTTGAATCGTGAGCGCTTGATCTTCAGTTGCTCCCATCTTCTCTTCTCTTATTATGAGTCGAATTTCTTCTTCTGTAAGGATTTAGCCTCATCTCCCTTTGGAACTGGAACCTATCCACTTATGTAGGTGTCCAATTCATTTTCTTCAAGAATTAGTGAAATCCTATGCTTCCATGCTCAGAAGTTTTTCAGCTTTGCCAAGCTTGTCATCAAGCTGGGGTGCTAGGTCATTTTGAAATGAGAACCTCAAATGTAAATGGCAAAATATTAGATCTTACCGGTTTGAGGTGTTCGTCTTGGTTCCCGATCTGGCTAATCTAGGGTTTGTCAGAGAAACCCTAATTTTAAAAACTTGGAATATTTCAGATATGATTGGATAGAAATATGTTCCTCCTAAAGGCGAGCTGAGCAGCATATTCATTTTCCCAAAATTGTGATAAGAATTGCAAAATATATGATGCCCTAGTTTTCTTCAGTTTCTTCTGCAGAATGCCTGATATTGTTTATGCGGTATCTTCAAAATTACTACTCCTATACATCTGAAATTTTGTACTAAGGTAGCCTCACATGTCCTCTTTCTAAAACCGCTGGTTAGAGCAGAATTAGTTTCACCAATTGGGACTTATGTGCATTTTACTAAGGTGAATTATTTCAAGACTGTTCAGAAGAGCGAACTTGTACGGACTTCCACGTGTCACTGTTCCACCTTCTGGGTATGAAATTTTTACCACATAAATTAATATATGTTCCATTTTTGGAACATCTTGGAAAATTTCATTTGGACCTTCGTAGCCTGAGATATAGCGATTCTCCCTAGGTCACCTATTTACGACCGAGTCCTGGGAGAGGCTGGAACCCTAACTTGGAGGAATCATATCTCCCAGACTATAGCGAATATGAGGCTGAAACTTTTACATAGTTTACATCAAGAATTTATCTTCGGCTTGTGAAATTTTTGGCTCCTGTTCCTTCCCCAATATCTAGATATAGCGAATCTATCAAAACTACTAGTTTTAGTATTTTAGGTTTTTCAAGCATGAAACCCTAATCTTCAATAGCTATAGCTGTAGCATTGTTTCGGCTGCACAATGACTTCTTTCAGGGTGGATCTGATACCATGTTAATTTTTTAATGGTTATATCATATCTTAAAAAAATTAGCATCATAACAGCATAACCATAAGCCAAAATATCACTGAAAGATAGACAAGCACAACCACACAAAAATAACACAAAGCTTTATCCTAGGAAAAACCTAGCAAAATCTTCCTCAATATAGATGCCCCACAAGATAAAAGGTAAAACCAAAAACTGATCCTCCTCCTTCTCCAGCTACAACTATTTCTTTCTCTCTCTTATGCGCTACACAAGTGAGTGTGTGTGTCTCAAATGAGAAGCTCCTCCCTCTATTTATATTCTTTCGTTCACTTAATATTTGACTCAGTTATGTAGGCTCGAGTAACCACAACCGGGGTACTAATGACCCGAGTTACAACGGAGGGGAATTCCTCATGAATTTTATTAATTCTCCTGATAGGAACATCGAGGTACAAATAAATACAAGTTATTCTCCCGATAGGAACATCAGGGACCACTAAAATACAAGTTTAGAATATTCTTTGAAGTTACAATAATTCAACACTTGTTGGAGCGGTGCTTGCTCTTTGCTTAGTATATTTGGTACCCAAGCTATGAAATATTATGTATGTCTCTGCAGCCTCGTGTCCATATTCTCTGTAAGTCTAAATATCAAGAATACATATGTTAGAGGATCGCATTCCCATGCTCTTGAATAACTAGTTTTCATGGATTTGGCTTCAATATTGAAGTAGCTTTATATCAGATTTGTGTGAGGAAATTTCTATGAGTTTGATGATTTTTGGGAAGCAATATATTATGTAATTCTCTAAAATTTCATTTCCATATGCTATTCATCTCAAAATCCAAGAAACTCCTGTGTGAAAAGCTTGCATTCTCATGCCATTGTATCACTAGTTTTCATGGATTTTGGCTTCAATCCTTAAGTAGTTTTATATCAGATTTGTATGAGAGATCTTCTCTGATTTTTATGATGTTGTAGAAACCATATATTATGTGTTACTATTTAATTTCAGGTCCCTATTCTCTATGGGTCGAAATCCAAGAAATCCATATGTGAAACTCTTTCCATTCCATGCTACTAATTCACTAGTTTTCATGTATTTGACTCCTATATTGAAGTAGCTCTATATCAGATTTGTGTGAGGACATTTCTATGAGTTTGATGATTTTGTGGAAGCCATATATTATATAATTATCAGTACTTTCATTCCCATATTCTATTCATCTCGAAATCCAAGAAACTCCTGTGTGAAAAGCTTGCATTCTCATGCCATTGTATCACTAGTTTTCATGGATTTTGGCTTCAATCCTCAAATAATTTAATATCAGATTTGTATGAGGGATATTATTTGAGTTTTATGATTTTGTGACAGAAATATATGATGTGTTTCTCTATAATTTCAGGTCTCTATTCTCTGTGGGTCAAAATCCAAGAAATCCATATGTGAAACTCTTGCCATTCCATGCTACTAATTCACTAGTTTTCATGTATTTGACTCCCATACTGAATGAGTTGTATATAAGACTTGTATGAAGGGATATATATGGTGTTAAATATTTTTGGGGCAACAATTGTATTCTGCATATGGTCCCTATATGTCATATCTTGATCTGAACCTTTAACTCTACCTTTCATATGTCAAAATCGAGCTAGTTATGCAATTTCCCCATAAGCAATTTCACTGAAAGTTATCAAATGAATGTGGAACTCTATAACCAGTTTTAATAACTAATAACAATGTGTAATTATAGTCCATGAGGTATTATATCAGTCCCCATACTCTTTTATGAAATTTGGGAGGGTCGTACATGAGTTGGGAAGCCAATTTAGCCTACACCCTAGGGGGGATTTAACCACAATTTCCTAGTAAACTTGCTCTTTTTGTCATTAGCCACAAACAAAGTTGCAAATGTATAAAGTCAGTCCTAAAGTGTTCAAAGAGTCTCTTGGGAGGTATTAAGACTCACCATACAATTTCCTTTCAAATTTGGGACCATTTGGTGAAAGTTGGAACCCTCTAGAGTTAGGACTAGTTAAGCTTGAAAATGCCCAATTTGTAATTTTCTCCAAAACTCCAAAAAGGGACATTACATGATCATTAGAAGGACACACCGCATGTGTATACATATGCTGGTTATTCAATAAACTTTTAATTTAAAAACCATTAAAAATCTCCTACGTACTGCACTTAAAACTATAACAACATTGATGCATATAATAAATAGGCACATTGGTAAACATAACAGTACTAACAAATAGATTTTTTACATTTAGACCCAAATATCTCTTATATGTGACATACTTAAACATGCACTGCTGTGTCTTTATTTACAACGCACCAACACGTTTATGTCATCTGTTTAAAAATATTGTTTTTTTCCATTTAAAAAATAGCTTACCAACACACTCCTAAACAACAATGCATAGGTGTGTCTTGTTGTTGGGCGCACTGAGGTAGGGTAATAAAAACAATTACCGACTATAACTTAATTTTCAATTCATGCTTCCAACCACCTAAACAAGAACCAATGCTCACCCTCTACTTATGATATCCTTGCTTGTAGTGCTCTATAGTGTCACTTCCATGGTTTGATAGCTTTTTCAGTGAATTTGATTCATTTTCGAATATTAAAAAATAGTGCACATTTTAATTTTTTTATCAATAGGGGAAGCATGCCTCCTCGGGCTCAGAAACTAGGTAAATTGTTTCTTACCTCCTTATTTACAATTCTAATGGATTAAAATTTAAAATTTGTCTTTAGTTTGCCCCTTTTTTAATTTTTAGTTTTTGTTTTTTTATGTGCGATGCGATCGACTCGCACCGGATCGGATTGTGCCAACGCATCTTGTTAATTTATATGTATTACCATTCTAGTGCATCTTGTTAATTTCAAGATAGAACCGCACCGGTGCATCTTGTTAAACACAAGGAGCCGCCCTCAAAACAAAAACAACGCATTGCCAAAAATCTAAGTAAAATTAACGATACACCTTACAACACATTGTCGCAGTGCTTTCTAAGAACAACACACTGACACCTAAGAAATAATAAAATAAAAATTTAACCAGTGCGTTAACCCCATTTAATACGTCTCCGTAGTAAAATAAAAATAAATTAAATTAAATGGTGTGTCCAAGCCATCGAAATGCAACATTAATGGTGTACACAACACACTCTTGTTGTAAGCATAGAACACAAAAAACATTGCTAGTGTGTTACGACCCATGTGTTAATGTATTTTTAAAACAACACAACCCTTATTAAAAAAAACGTTTTTGGTGCTAAACACAATGCATTGCCAACAACCAAAACAAAAAGAAAACACACTGGTGCATCTCAAGGGAAAATTTGGGAAAACACATTGGACTTTTCACTTAATGGAGTTAGCTATTATTAAATAAAAATATGACACACCAACAACATGTTCAACTCAACCATAATGGTTGACCAAAGCTATTGAAATTTTCTTGGTTTGAGAAATCCAACTCATCCATGACATATTTTTTAATAAGGTTCATTTTAGACCCCAAATTCTCTCTAATAACGCATTGTTATCGATGCGCTATAAGGAAAAATTCACTGCTACCTTAAAAAGTAGACATAAAACTAGAACAGATGCATTGTATGATGCTATGCATCACCGTATTAAAATTAAAAATAAAAAAACATACCGATGCACTGATTTGTTTGTAACACATCGTCAATGATCAATTTAAAGACTAAATGCACTGATTAGCGCAACAACTTAGGCCAAACTTGCAATTTTTATTTTCTATAAAAATTGTACCACATATGCTTATCATCATAAAAACAACACGAGTGTGCAATAAAACATGGAGCATTGTAACAATTACAATGCTATTTTATTGTTGAATCACACTGACCATGGTGAGGATAATTTATTTTAGGCGCATCAGTTACTTTACCACATTGTTTTGCAAAATGGAATTAGTTTTAGTAAATTATAAAGAGAAAATCATTATATATGTGTGTTTGTGTTATAGTTTCAATTTCTTTTATCTATATATATGTGTCTAAATCAGAGATGATGAAGAGGTGCATAGAAACAAAGATAACCAAACCCATATAACGTTTTTGTGTCAATGGGAGGTTATAGAGAGGGAGAGGGAGATGATTTCTCTCCCTATTACAGGTTCATTGACACCCCCAAAGAGTGGCTTCAAAGTCGTCAACAAGGGGAGATCATTCTGATCCAAGAGTTTCAGAAAACCCTACGCGAGAGTCTTCCTAGTTCCCAGTCGTTTGTGATAACTTTCACTAACGAATACAAGGCCTCCGTTGGTTGTATATGGGTTTTTCTCCTAGGTGAGGAGACTTAGGTTTGAAGTGATTAATTTTTAAAAATAAACCTGAAAGGTGGTATGAAAATCTAAGGAGGAATAAATTAATTGATTCAAACAAGGAAGCCTGCTTGAAAGCTCCTAAGTCCTTTTACTTAATCTTGTGATTAAGCAGGATGCAGTGAAAAAAAAGATCGAATCTCTAGTTTCTTAGAACATCCCTAATGATATGATTCAAATAAAAAACATTATTCAACGAGATCAGTTTAACATTTCAAACCAAGTATAAAAAATTATTAAAAACAAAACAAATAGTGAAATTATGTCGAAGTGTCAGTATTCTTCAATATTGATAAATCACAAAGGAGATATATTATAACAAAAGTAATGAACACATCCTAATCATCCTATCAAAATAAATTAGCATAATAAACAAATTTAGTATGATCATAACCTTTACAATTATAAATACCCAAAATAAGAACCGTACGTTGGAGCATTCTCCATCTCGCACATTACAAGTAGGGAATCATTACACCACTTGTCATCAAATACATAAATTTTAACAAGACTTTGTAAAAAAAATTCCACTTGAGGTTTGGAAAGGTGTCTCCCCTTTTCCCGTTTATCAGTGGAAAATAAATACAAAAAATAGTGATAATGCAGATCCACAAAAAGAGCAAAGATCTCCTAAATCTAAGAAAATACTAACTACCCCGACTCAGATTAGTGTAATAGTCCTTCCATTTTGTATAGACTTCCCACATTTCTGCAACATCAGGATAATTAGCATGCTCCAACTAGAGCCGATCTTTACATAAGTAGGATCTAAACTCCTTGCTTTGGATTGTTGACCAGCTGTCCAAGATTCCTTACAAAATAGATTTTAAATGAATAGGAGTAGATATAAGTGATATGAAAGTAGAGATACTAGCTTCAAGGGTTAGCTCAATTGGTAAGATGCCCATACTCTCTCGGTTCGGGGAGAGGTCACGGGTTAGAGCCTTGAGTTCTTTGGGGTTAGGCCTTGTGCAAGGATGGCCGGTTTACCACCTCTACCATCCACTAATGTGGGGAAGTATTGCTGGTTTCCTGTACATATTTCCATAGGAAAAAAAATAGAGATACCAATCTATGTAGTATCTTGGATTACCTAAGTTGACTGTTCTCTTTGCTCATCCACTTCATCAATCCTTAGCTTAGATGGCACTGAATCTGTCAACTCAGCACAAGCAAGCGTTTCTAGAGTTTCCATGTAATTATCAATTAACATCTTTTGTCCATGACTTGACTGATATCTGAGTTCTCATTATCTTTAGTGAATTCGGGCGAGGAACATTCTGAGTGGCAGTCTTTTAGTTTTAATTTTTCCATTGAAGCCTTCGACCTGGTTCTCCTAGCCACGACGGCGTCTAGAACTAATCCTAAATGAAATCATAAAATAACATAAGATAATTTAACTGTCAATAATAAGAACAAAACCAAAAGAAGCATAAAATACTTGGAATAAACCTCAAACAAAATCGTAGAAGGAAAATGCAATCTTCATGCTAAAGCAGAGATTCCTACTATCATGAAATTCAAGTTCTCCGTGTCGAAATGGCGAAGAGAGTTTTATAATTTGATTAACTAAGAACACATCCAATTAACATATATTACGAAAAAAGATAGTAAAAATTGGTGATTAAATAATAATTAGCCATTAATTGCGTATGATTTCATTAGTTTTTAAGGATGTTTTGGTACATGCAACTAGAAAAATCAACTTTCGATGCGAAAATAACAATGCCAAGATGTAAAAAAAAGGCCAGAGATATCCATTGAGCTGCAGAGCATTTAATGGAGCTCAAGCAAGTTTGATGATAGTTGGATCTTGAGCTGCTTGAGATCCAATGGTCATCAAGCCTGCTGCAGCCGCATTAAATGCTCTGCAGCTCAATAGATAGATTTTACCGTAAAAAAAAGTTAACGTTCCAAGAATCACGAAGAAAATTAGCGAATTCTAAAATCTGAGATCGAGACATCGGTGAAAATGTTTAAATGTAGACAAGCGTTGTGCAGGATTCCAAGTTCCGAATTAAATCGCAAACATCAGGCTTGGAATGTCAGGGTTGCAGTTTAATGTAACAAGTGAATTCCTGACTTTCTCTCAATATTTATAAAATGGGAATGTCGGCATCAGAATGTCCAAAATATTAATATCGGTATGTTAACATCCCCAAGGTTCGATTTTTATTCTTTTTCTAAAAGAAGGATTAAGATGTTGGAAATGTCAGAACTAACTTAATCAAAAGCTTAATTTCTTTCAGATTAAGTCCAAAGTACTTTAAACAAAATAATAAATAAAATTAATTAAAAGGAAATGTCAAGATTTCTTTGAAAATTAAACTAAGGATTTCAAGTTTAAACAAGTGAAATAGCAGCAAGGCTGCTTATACCTGTCTCTTAGAAATATTTTT